>WEKY01007715.1:7017-29949 GCA_013390045.1 Picathartes gymnocephalus
TTTTTTAAGTACTTGCTTGTAAGTGTCATTTTCAATGGGTAGCAGATCATATGCCATTGCCTGGAAGGTGAGCTCATGGAGCACAGTTGATACTGGGTCAAAACCACGATCGATTATTATTAGTTGGGAGTGGGTTTTAGCCTAGAAAGCCATCAAACAAACACAAAGTTAAGACATAAAGTACACTGTTAATACAAATAGATTTAACATGCATTAAGTCTCAGCACTGAAGATATTTTTGAAAAATAACTGAAAAACACTGCAGTATGTTCCAAGTGTTTGAACATTTTAATTATATACAATGGTTTTAAACACTAATTTTAAGACAATGCTTGTAACCCACCGCAATGCACTCAAATCTGAATTTTATTCGTCTAGTGAAAAAAAATGTAAAAGAAAAACAAACAAAACCCAAAAAAGGCTGCCCACTGAGATTTCATAGATAACTTCATTGTCTGTATTGTAGATCAGATAGTGCTGCAATACAGAAAAAAACCTTCTAAATATTCAACTGAAAGTTTCATTTTGGGATTTAGTGAAGTGGCAGTAGCAGCAGGTACATTTATTTCTGTAGCAAAGGGCAAAGCCAAAGTCAGAATGGTTTACCCCACGGTTCTGTGTTTAAGCAGTAGCCCTAATCAGGCCTTATTTTTAGTGACAGATCAAAACTATTATTTATGTAAACAGATGTGTCTTTGTGGGCAATAAATCCCTTCAGGTGAAATATTTCAATTCTGCAGGAAGCCCCTTCTACACATGGCCTTATGGAAGGGAACATTAAAACATTTATCCACTGGTCTTGGGGTTTGTAGCATCCCCCTACATTACCATACGGCTAATTTTTCAAATAAAATCAGTTTGATCACACAAATACAGCTTTACTGCAACAGTTATTACCTCTACATTGCTTTCATATACAAAAATAGCTGAATGGCAACTAGTTGCCTTTATTATTAAGTAAGATCTGGATTTGTAGAATTTAATTGTTAAAGAATATTCCAAAGATTAATTTTTTCCCCAAACTTACAAAAAAGAGAAGCAAACATTTTAGTTCACTTTCTACCTTTATTTGGCTTTTCTCATCTGCTCTGTAGTAGTTTTCAAGAGTTTTTTCAACAAGCTGTGCAAGTTTGCTGGCTCTGTCAGATGGTCCGCTGGAAAAAAAGGAAGCACGCAAAAATGACTTACATTTCTTCATCAGAACACTAAAATGCTACCTTTAAAACAGAAAACTCCCTAGATTTATCCTCTGCTTCCATGGGTTTCTGAACTCCATTCTAAGTGTTTCCAATATATTCTCACTTTTACATTAGAATTTCACTTATTGAATACTTCAGGTACTTCACACAGTAGAAATAGCTTCAGCCAAAAGACTGATATTAGCTGGCACATGGCCCAGCACTGAAAGTTTCACTCAGAGGTGGGAAACAAGAAAGAAAAAAAGGAAAAGAGAAGCAACAGAAAAATACAGTTGAGCAATTATTTGTTACCCTTGCAGAGAATAAGACACCATTTCACATTACACCACAGAATGTAGTCCTTGACTACAATTTCAGAAGCCTACTTTGACTTCAAAGATAATAAATCCCTTTCAAAGCTCAAAAGAGGCATTCTTCTCAATATCTCTACTACAAGAAATTCTAATCCCATGTGCCATAGCAATTTCTGAATTCCTTGGTGCCAAGTAGAGCTGCAAATGACCAAAGAGCAGCAGTTCTATTACAGGATTATGCATGTGGCATGCAAGAATGCAGCATATCAGGGTCACCCTATCGATCATACATGAAACAAACCATACAGAACAAGACAGTGTATAGGAAGTACTGTTACATGCATATACACAGAGAAAAACACTGCTCTGCCTACACTTCACAAATTCCTATAATTCCATATTTCAGACTTGTGGATTAAAAACAATTAACCCATAAGTACAAGGGGGGGAAAAAAAAAAAAANGGGGGGGAAAAAAAAAAAAAAAAAAAATCAAACTATGCTGTAGCCTCAAGCTATAACTAAACAATGTGGTAAGCCCTAGAAGTGAAAGCAATTACTATAAAACACTAATTTTGCCCCACCTTTTATATCGTACTCCTGGATTCTCATCTAGTGTGGCACATAAGGTAACAATTTGTTCAGCCATGACTTGCAGTACAGCATCTTTATCCTTCGTCTTTTCCAGAGTGGGACTGTAGCAGCGGTAGAATGCATCTGGGATGTTGAGAGTAAATACCTACATAAAGCACAAGCAAGAAAAAAAGGGCCTAACTTGCAGATTGCCAAAACAGCTGGTAAAAACTTTGCTAACAATTTAAAACTATATGCTGCAAGAAAAAGTCATACCTAGGATACTTAAGAAAAAAAACCACACTCCATTCCTCTATCCCTGCCCTGCTGAGCTCATCTTCTTCTTGTTCTCAGATCTTTTCCTGACTACTCTCCTATGTAAATTACTCTATTTTTCAAATTGCTTACTGTCTGTTCAGATGGAAGACAGGAAGAAAGAGAGAGACAGGAAGAACTAAACACCCTTCAGTGTCTTGTATGGAGCCACACAATGAAATATCAGAATGATCATAGAAGGTATCCAGGTTAAATTGGTTTAAAATAAAATTTTACATATTGTTATCTGTTTTTAATATGAAGAATTTACCTTCAAATGCTGAAATTCTTTAAATGCATTAAGCCTTCATTAAAGCAGCTTAGTACTACAGAGATGAAAGGCTTTTTCAACAGTCTTGTAAATGGAATGGAAACATGGGAACAATCCCATTGTCAGTAAATGGATTTTCTCTAGCTTCAGATGGACTCTGTAACTACAGAGCCAAAGAAGAACGTCCATCCAGATAAAGGTGTTTGCTTCACTCGAGTAGATAATCACCTGGACTTTGCCCAAGCTCAGCCTGATTATTTACTCTTAGCATCCCAGAAGGCAGGCAGAGCAGTTAACACTGTTCCTCTGCTAAGGATTCAAGAGGTCTCACAACCCCAGATACTGAGAATACAAAACTACAGTAAAAACAAGAAGAGTGCTGCCCAGCCTAAGTGCTGCTTATTTTCACTTTCAGAAAAGTATTCCTGATTTGTGCTTTTGTGGTGAATCCTCCAGAGAACCAGGACCACAAAATTCTCATAGACTTTATTTGGTACAGAAGAGCAGCTTTGGCAGGACTCCCAAAACCAGTTTGAAACAAAACTTGTAAACATCACCCTCACTGGAAAGCAAACAAACAGGTCACCATACTCATTTTCCCCTGATGGATTCTCAATCAAAATAATAAAGAATCCTTTATAGTAAAAAGGAGTGTGTCTTCAAACTAGGAAACTACACCACAGTGAGGCAGGGCTAGCAGCAATCTCTCCTATATTCACCTGCCACTTGGTATACATAAGAGTTGTCACCCTTGATATGTTGATAACGTTTGACATGGGAAACATTTGTGGTTAGTTCTCCAGCTCCCAAAATTGGGCAGAGCTTAGAGGCTTCACTGTCTTAGTGAGTATCAGTGTGCATTTCAGCCCTCTGTGTCTGATAAAGGACATGAGCAATGAACTATTTGTCAACACAACACCCACTGTGTGGCTGCACATGGAAAACGCTCCTTGGTTTCTGTATTCACCCATCTATACTGCCAGTATAAATCTTTAATTGAGAAAACAATTTCTGATTTCCATGTTCTCCTCTCACTGAAAAGACTCAAGTTGTAGTAGTTTTTGTTCCACTCCCCTTTGGTTCTCTTAGTCCCATTTGCTCTCCTTTCCTGATTTTCACCAAGTCCTACTTACTCCTATTCCTATGCTCCAACCTACCCAACCTATCAAAGTAACACCTCAGTATAAGCTGTAATAAACTACTGCTTACTAAAGACCAACCAGAATACTTGCCTGCTCTTAGGGAACAGATTCCTTCTTTAAACTCCCTATCGCAACTGACACCAAGCCTTGCAAGGAGGTTAAGTGCAAAGAGTAAACCTTTGAGTACAAGCACATTTGTTCTCATCTGAAAAATACAGGCAAGCACTGGAAATGTGCCAAAATGGAAATGCCTCACACAGAATTTGTCAGTCATAGGTTCATTCTATTCCATTGTTTTCTAGAAGGTCAGTACCACTTGAAAATAATCCTCCAGATTATGGTTAAGATTAAGAATTAAACTTACCTGAGACTCATAAGGGAAGAAGGAAATGTTGATCTCCTTGCATCTCTTTATTGATTTTGCACATGAAGCCTTAATTTTATTGAAGAGGCTGTCAGGACAAACTAGGGGAAAAAAAGAGACTAAGTATAAATAATTTGTACTATTCCAGCTGTCAGCTCACTTACAAGCATACAGGATTCAGAGCAGATAATTCTAAAAAAAGATCCAATTAATCATAAAATACAAAAAAATTTGCCTACTCTTCCTAAAGTGAAATAGGACATATAATCAACATTTTGTTTATGAGATCTTTTTTGAGAAGCACCACTGCTCAATTTACACTGGCTTTTTGCAAGCAAAATGTTGTTGAACACTCATTAGAAGTCTGCAACTGTGAAGGATATTGATTTTATCAAGTAAACATTTCTGCTATTTCTTGTCATGTAGGAGAGAAAAAACCATTTCTCAAGCTACAAAAAGCAATCATGTGTACATATCTAAGAGCGAAACACAGAAATATTTAATTATAGATCTCTAAGGTGTTCCACCACCCTTCCAGGTTACATTGGATCCCAGTCTAGAAACTGAATTTAAGGAATACGTGGAATACAAATACTACACAGACTTGGAAGTGGCAGAGTTATTTCTCTAACTTAGGAACTATTCCTCTCAACAGGAAAGGTTTTGGCAAGTCTTCAAACTGAAGGCTTGCCCACTTGCAACCAAGGAGCATACAGCAAGATAGCAGTATTTTTCCAGGATAGTAACTGCTGCTTCAGCATGAAATTAAACAAGAAACCAAGAATTTGGATAGTAATTTATTACTGCTTTGAGAACATCCAGTAGCAGATATGCACTGTGCACAAAGACAGTCATGACTCAGTCTCTGCCTTCAGCAGCACAGTTGGGTTTTTTGTTTTCCCCTCTTCACACACCATTTTAGTCATGCTGACTGACTGCAGGGGCATGTGCAGTCTCATTAACCCCATTCTCACTCATTGGCTCTGCTACACAATTGATGTCGTGCATGCAAGGGCTAAGTAGGCCCCTTCTTTCAGGGAAGGGAAAAAGGCTCACAGGTCTGAAGGAATTACCTGAAGCAACCAATTACTAACACAGCTCCTGCAGAAAGTCCTCATGCAGTTATGTTTAGTACTATTTTATGTAGAGATACATAGTTTTACATGAATTGTCTTCCTCCATACTCTCCAACATCGGAGAAGACTGGAATACTTAAAAATAAAACTACGTTACCTAAATTAAAAGCAGAGGTGGAGAACAAACAAGACTGTTTGGTAACTGTGAAAAATTACTATTGCTACACAGCATGGTGACCACAGCCTGGTAATCCAGAAATATGGTTAACGACTTGAGTGTCAAACCTTCTTGCAAGAAACAGGACATGAACTTTTCATTTACTCAACTACAGACATGAGAAATAAGGAGCTTACTTATTTACCCATATAAAGTTACCAAGCTACAACCCAAAAACTTACAGTCAGTGAAATACACGTATGCTGCTTTGTATCTGCTGGATGATTTAGTGATGAAGTCATCAATCAATCCATCTACAGACTTATGGGGGCAAGAAAAATAAGGGGAAAAAAAAAAAAAAAACAACATCATGCCAGTGTTTTGCCTTTCTTCACATACTAGACAAAGCCTCTCCCCCTGCCCTATTATCAAGTCCCACTTAGGAATACTGCAATTCAGCATATAAGAAAACACTGAAGTTTAAGATTTTTAATTCCAGATGAAGAATAACAAGCAATTACAGATGGTCAGTTACGCACCAAGCTCATTTTAGGATGCACACACATCACGGTATTTGCATCATTTTCCAGCTGTAACAGTGCTGAGATTTATTCTCTCAAGAATTTTTAGGAAGTAGCAGTAATCTCTTATTAGAGCCATTACTTTGAATTCTATTTTTCAATGTATTGCATCATTATGTGATACAACATCTTTCAGTGAGGTTACAATTGCTAAGCAATTGTACAGTGCCTCCATTGACCACAAGATACACATTTGCAACATATTCCATGGTGGCACTTCACTGTCTTCATTTTGGGAAGTTAGGCATCACACAGAGGAGTATCACAGAAAATGAAGTTAAGTACTGTATAGCTGTACACAATAAATAAACATTTTAAAATAAGGTTGTTTTTTCAGTCTGAAAGATCTTGCAACACTTGAAAATACTAACCTTTTTGGTGGGAGTTATTAAATATATTGCCTTCATGTGTGGGACAGGCTCACGGTTTTTATAGACATTCTCCACCACTATAAAGTAAGAAATATTACATTTTTATAATTAAGAGCATTATGCATCTTTAAGGAAAACACTGTACATATTTCAATACAGAGTTGATAAAAATAGAACAACAGCAATCAAGTTGTCCACAATATTAGAGGTAGCGATGTACATTCTGCCAAGAACTTCGATTTATTTCTTTGCTATTTTATATACAGAAAGTTACCACAAGGCTTCTTCAACTCTCAGTCTAGTGACAACTGAAGTTGTAGGACTACATTTTTCCTGGGTATTCTACACCAGCAGAGTTTTGCCCTCACACAGAAGGTATGGCACTGCAAATGTGCTCCAACTACGGGGCCCAGTATGAATTGTCTTGGCAAGATAGCTCTTTTTCCAGCACACTGAAGGAGAGGGAGAGAGAAACTACGCAGGGCATCACTTTGGACTACAGCCTCTTCTGTCCTTTGTTTGCCTATTTCCTGGGCGATTACTCTATTTCAACATAATTGCAGGCACAAATTAAGACATTTTCAGCAAATCAGCTTCACTCATCTCTTGTTTTTCTCTGTTTAATAAAGTCATTACTGTATAGTGTTACGGTACACTAGCTTGAGAATGCAGTGAGATTCTTGTGGCTCAGAAATTTTGTGGGGGAGGAACAAGGAAGGTAAGTAATGTCAGACATCTGGATGTGGAAAGACAGGTTCCTTTCAGCAGCATACTCACTAAAAACAAAAGGTTTCTTCTTGATGAAGAGGATACATGCTCACTGAAAGTTTCTCACAAAGGATAAGCAGTACTTATGATTTAAAACATACACCAAAAAGCAAAATTGATACAGCTCTGCTACTATATTTCCAGAATAATCATGTTATGCTGAATAACTGGAATAAGAATAGTCATGTGGAAAAAATAACCCAGTCTAAACAATGCCCTCTTAGACATGCACTTCTGAAAATCTAGACATACAGCTAACTAAAAACTAGTTCACTTACATTTTGGGTACCTATTTCAATTTCAAAAATAGGCATCAGCAAACAAACATCCATTCCCACCTCCCAAAGAAAAAAAGAAACAACAAAACAAAACAAAAAAAACCCACCCACCAAAAATCCCTAATAAAAATCCATCACAGCAACCAAACAAAAAAATATGTAAAACACAAAAAAATACATCCCCCCCCCAAAAAAAAAAAAAAAAACCAAACAAAAAATACCCTTAGAGCAATATTTAGAAAAAAAAATATTTTAAAATTTGAGCTTTCAAGCAGAGAAACATTTGGTTTTCTCATTAAAAAAAAAAAAAAAAAAATCACAATTGACCAATTACTGTAGAAGCCTGAAAGTCTACTATTTTAAGTCCCATAACTACTTGTCTTCATCAACCAAATAAATACAATTTCTTGCAAGGGTACTATCAATTTCAGTTTTCCCCTTTTCTTACCACAATATTGCCATTGGTGTATTAATAAGAATTAAGCTTACCTGTAATACCCTCTGCCAGTAGATCAGTCATTTTGCAGCACAGTGACAGCAATTTAGTAGTGTAATCATCTAAAAGCATGATCTAAAGATATTTAAAAAAAAACACACAAGTATTTAGATAAATTAATCAGCTATATTAAGCCCATGTCATTTCCTCAAGAACTTGCCATACAAGTTTGAAGCTGAAACTATTTTATTACTCTGTATTTTTTCATTACCTGCATACACCAACATTGCAAGGGGAAATTAATCTCAGAAGGGAGCTCCTAATGCACATAATTTCCAAAGATGAGCTCCATCTTAAATATATGCTTTGTTCCTCCTACTAGAAAGTACTTTGAAAGTTTCACTTGGACACAAGTATTTTGAATTCCTGCTAATTTATCCCATGGCCTGCTCAAATATATCTGTACTTATTTTAAAACTGTTTTATAGCTTAAGCAGTTCTAACAGGTATCATACTGCTGAATCCTGCTCCACATGTACTGCAGTGCAGTGTAATTTTTGAAACTAATAAAGTACAAGTCTTTCAAAAGGAAAGTGAAGATAAACACAAATGGTTTCTAGTTTTTCTTCAAAACTAATAAAAATAATAGAGACTACTAACCATTTGTTCTTCCTATACTAGCCTCTAGATTTTTCAATATGTATTATACAGATATCTCAGTTACCAAAAGAAAAATCTACTACTTGGACAGAAAACAATCTTAAGAGAAAATGCCAGTGATTCATTTTATTTATTTGTTCTCTACTCAGCAATACAGATTTCTTGTTCAAGCGGTGACAGAATTCTTACAAAAAGTGTAAGAAATTGTACCTTCCATTCTTCCTCTTTGCTAAAGTCATCAAATACTGCTGATTTTAGCTCTGTAAGAAGAAACAGTTTACCAGTTAGAGGAATCAAATTGTTACGACGGAAGAAAAAATAATTCAGTCACTTAGACTTGTATGCTCAGAGCCCTAAAAAGAAAAATTAAAAAACTCCATACTGATAAATACCTCCACAGAATTCTTGACCACAAAGTGTCCCTGCCTGTTTCTAGGTCTCTATACAGGTATAATAATGTATTTTTAGCCATGTGAAAATTCTATTAACATTCACATTTTCTGAGAACACTCCTGCCAAATAATTAGTCTTTAGCATTACACAGAATTTCTTTTAGCAAACTGAGTACCCAACAACCTTGTCCAAAATCTCAAATATATTTTTTCTATAATATTTTATTTTGTTTGACTATAAAAGACACCAGAACATACAAATGTGTAATTCAGGTGTCTTGAACCTCATTTCTTCAATTAAAAACTACAAGTCAGTTTTCTCCCATAATAAAATGAAGCTTTATTCCAAGCCATCAGTGTACCAGACACCATGTACTTGCCTCTGCAACATTCCAACTGTTATTTCTTTTACCCTCAGCTGGTAGCTGCTTCACCCAAATAATTCCCCTACAATGGTTTACATGCTCTCAAAATCATTTTTCTCCTACAAGCATTCCGCACACGCCAAAACCATACCCAGGTTATTGCTCCATTTTTGTCCAGGCTTTCATTTTCTTCTCACAGATTTATACCAACTATACACCCTGACTACCTTCTCAGATTTTGTCTTCTCTGAATACATTCAATTACTTTACAAAGCCTTTTTTTTTCTTCTATGTTTATTTCACAATGTAGGAAAGAACTATACACAACGCTGACAGAACAGCAGGCTGCCAAATCCCTGTGTGGAAAAAAAAAAATGCAAACCACACCTTGGCAAAATTAATGACCCGTTTATAACACACTTCCTGAAGAAAGGACTGTAAGCAAGTGCTACAAAAAACAGAATTGCAGAAATGTTGAATCATTTACAAAAATTAATATAGCTATATATGGCTAGGCTAGAACTTATTATACAAGTCTACAAAACAATTTAAAGTTGTGAAAAAAATTAAAAGACAGAATTCCTCGTGGAAAGGACCTTATTTAGAGATTAACTATATACAGAAGCTCTCAGTGTATTTCGTGATTTTATCCACAGGAACTACTGCCTCCTAAACACAGGTAGCTTTCTCTGTCTCCATAACTGTGAACTGAACTGGCAACAAACTTGTGTGAACTAACTTCTCCACACACTTCTGTTTCAATTCCACACACCACCGTGTAACTTCTGTGCCTCCCGACAAAGCAGGAACAAAATACACATTGACACAAGCTGCTACATAAAGCATCAGCATCACTATTTTCAGACAAATCAGCCCTAATAAAATCCGCAACTTAAACGTTTGCTGAAACATTAGGAAGCAGCAGTTTATGGCCTTCAATTAACCATAAAAAAGTGCCAAACAATGTCTGAAACTTTTGTCATCAATTTTCATTGCTGTTGCAGTCTTGGAAAGACAAGAGGAACTAACTGACTAACAAAGCGTTCGTTTCAGAAGTTCCATTTAACTAAGCTTGCAATATAAATGTTTCATTATTCACACTGCTTCACTGTCACTCTAATCTGTTCCTCACACTGGCAACCCCATTTCCAAAAGTCTTTATGGCCCTTAATGACACACGAATGCTTTGATCACATTCCTTCCTTTTAAAGTCCGCGTTCTATAAAATATCTCAGGACAAAACATTGGCTTTCCAATCAAAGGCACAAACAACTTCACAGAGCAAGACAACAGGATAAGCAAAGCAGCAACAATGGGGATTTCTAAAGGTCAAGTTTTAAACAAAGGTATCTAATTCATACAGGCAGGGTATAGGTGCCAGGAACTGAGAACCGAACACCAAAGGGAGAGTCTGTTTTCCTCTTTCTCTGCATTTTCTATATTCACTTCCAGCGACACAAGCAACCAGATCACAGCTTTCAGGTGGAAACAGAGGAGAAAAATGAAGACACAAACGGCAGCAGGACCTTGTCATTTCAGCGACAGTCGCCAGGCTGGCTGAGCAGCTCACGGAGTCACAACCTCAGTACAATTAAGCTCGGGGTGAGGTGGTTGCTAATGCCTTTTCCCCAAAGGTCTCACGCTACCTGAAATACTACAAGTCTTTCTATTCCAGCAAGGAAGGGAGCAGTTACAACTTAATTTTCTGTAACAAACACCAGCAGAACCTGCTTCTAAACATGGAGATGAAAATCTGTAGTTCATTTGTAAGACTACCTGGGAATACCTTAAGCTTTTTCTACCGAAAACCGTGAAGACCAACACAAAGTGGAAGTGCCTCTGCGTGAGAGAGACCAGAGAGCCCCTTCTGGGGCCGGAGCACTCTCCAGAAGTGGCACCTTGGAGGTAACAGAGAAGTGCTTGAAGAGATGAGTAAAGTTTAGGCTCTTCAAGAGCCGGTCCGGCCGGCTGTAGCCTGCAAAACTCACCTGTATCTCAGAATAAGGCACAAGCGTCTCTGCAGTGCTGTCACTGCGGACACCCGCGGCAACGCCGCAAGCCGGGGCAGCCACCTCCCACCAGAGCGCCCAGTCACCACCTGTAATAGCCGGGAGAAGCCGCCACCCACAACCACCGCCGGACGCCGGCTGCCCACAGAGCCGCCCGGGCCCGACCCCAAGCCCGCTCGGCCGCCTCAGCTCCGACACGCAGCGCGGCTCCGGCCGTGTCGGGAGCGGCCCCGGACCCTCCCTCGGCGGGCACCCCCGACCCCACACGCCGGGCTACGCGGAGCCAGAGCCTCGGCGGCGGAGACTCCCGGCCGGCCCGCGCCCACCGAGCGGCCCCAGGGCGCTCTCGCCGCGGGGCCGGGGAAGGAGCCCCACAGTCACTCACTCTGCCACACGAAGCTCTTCAGCCCCCGCACCGCCGGCGCCATCTTGCTGCCCGCCCCGCCTGGCAGGGCTGCCTTCCCCTCCCTCTTCAGGGGCGGTGGCGGAGGGCGCTGCCTGATCCCGGGCGGGGCGGCTCCTGCCGACCGGGGTCAGCCCCTCAGGAGCTGGGACCAGCCCGCCGGGAGCCGGGCCCTCTTCATCTGCCACCAAGGGATCCGGAATTCCCACTGGGGAGGTGTCCGGTGACATGGGCTCGCCCCCTGAGGAAGGACCCTCTTGCTGCTCATCAGCAGGTGAGCCCGGGACGCCGAGAGCCGCCCCCGATCCCCGAGGCGGCCGGAGTGGCTCCACGAAACCTGCCCTGGTTCCTGGCCCCCTCGGGGGGAAAACAGGAGCTCCCTCACGAAAACGGCCCCCAGGTTCCCGCTGACATGCGTTTAAACCACCAAGGTAAACACTGGCGGGTCGCAGAACGATAGCGGCTGTTGACGCCTACAATTGTCTGTCAGAAGTTACAGGTTGAAGACATAAAGCAGTGTTCTCAAAGGGGAACCGGCAGTTGGAACAGGTACGAAGGAATGCGAGGAAGATTTCTCTTTCCACAATGCCAGGTAAGAGGAAGAATAGTTAGTTCCCAGACCGCCAGTCTGTAGGGCGGTGTGCCATTCAAAGGGGAGTACGATGAGGGCATCATTCCCGACTGAAAAGAAGATCCTTGTCAGTGGGCAAAAAAAGCGATAGATAATGAGCCGAAGAGCAAATTTCATTTAGCTTAATTATTTTATGAGTCCTGTGTAAACCATACAGAATCTGCATCATGTATAACAGAAGGCAAGAAACCCCCACCAGCCATGCGGCCAGAAGCCGAGTGCTGTGGTGGCCCCGTGTCACCAAGGTTTGGTGGCCGCTGTCTGGCTGTGGTCCAGCAGGGAGGAGCGGCCAGCCCAGCGCGACCTCCTCTCCCCCGGGGAGAGCGCCTGCAGTGACAGCACCGCTGGGAAACAGCGCTGGGCATCGGCCTCAGCTCGCCCCCGTGTGAAACTGGAACGAAGTTCTGACAAGATGTGCAGTGCAAAGAGTAAATAATTAGCGTTTGTTGGAGTGTTTTTCAGCTGCCTAGAAATGGTGAGTGTAACTTACTTGGTGTAAACCTATTTTTAGCGATGATGCTGTATTCTTCGGAAAAGTAAACTAAAAGTTAGGGAGGAGCAGTATCAGACATTCGTTTCCACGTTGGTATTTAGTTACTATCACAGTGTTGCACTGTTCACATGTGACTGAAAAATATTTTCAAAGTATGTCAACAACTGCAGACGGGATTAATAGGCAGGTTCAGAGGGGAGAATGAAGAAGCAGTACAATCTGTATACCTGTACCAAATCTCTTTCCATGCTTAAAGAATCTGAGCAAATACATTATATTAGTAAAATGTGTTAATAAACGTAGTATTTTAGGTTGTTGTTACTAACATTCTTAGATTTTTAATTTTAAAAATAAAATATTTCACATTGTATTTCTAATTTTGTTGCATCTTCCTTTACAGATATTTTCAGCAAACACAAGTAAATATTCAAAATGGTATTTTGGTTTTGCCTGCCTATTTTTGAATGGGTTTGAAGACAACACACACTTGTGATTTTTAATAAAATATTCGGTAAGTTCTAGCAGCTTTATAAACAAAAATTGTTTTAGTGTTTGGTCCAGGCTTTAAAAATTACATTGATGTCTTTATAAATTTTAAATCTCATTTCTAGGAGTCACAATTCTGTTGGGCACTCTCACAAATATTCAGACTCATGCCTTGATACTAGTGTGAACCAGGGAAAACACTCAGATGAACAAATTCTGCTGTTCATTACTTAGCTGTGCTACAAGTGGGATTCAAACTGTCCTATGTCGGCTCCCAATTAATTTAATTAAGAAAAAAAACCAAGCAAAAGAAACATCAAAAGAAAATACCATACTCCCTCAAAAAAAGAAACCAAAAACATAAAAAAACCCAAACCAACCCCAAACAAACCAAAAAGACCAAAATAAAAACCACACCAGAAGAAGCACAATCTCCTATGCAAAAATATTTCCAATGTTTTGCATTTTATACACAGCAACTCCACTAAGAGCTAACATCTGCTGTTAGTCCCAAGCACTTTCTTATCAGTGACAGTCAGACACGCTCTTCTGCCCCATTTGTAAAAATGGTCCCAGATATTCTGTCTGACCATGCTTATGGAACATTTGCCGATGGGTCTTTCACAATCTTTGAGCAAAATACTGTGCTATAGTTTTTTTTAGTTTGTTTTAAAATATTGTCTTTAGTAACAATTCATAAAAATTTCTGTGCAGGAAATCCTTATCCAGGTCTAAGTCTTGCCTAACAGTCAAGTAGAGAATATATGGCACATAGATGTTAGCACTTAGCTGAGCAGCTCTGTATAATACTTGCTCAGGTCTCCCAAATCCCACATGAGCTGCCTTGCCATGAACGAGTTTGCCTCAAGGCACCTACTTTATCCCAAATACTTCTACTTTCATTTTCTTAATTTTATGTGGGATGTACCTTCATTTTATCTTTTTTTCTCTTCTAGTGAGTGTTTTGCAGCCTTGCATTATGTGCAATTGCTTTATAGATGTTGATTTTAGCGTGAAAATCCTGATTTCTGAACATAAATTACTCAAGGTTAAGAAATATGCTCTGTGTAGTTAGTTTTGTGTCTGTAGTACACAAGAGCTCTTTCTGAATGGCAGAACATTGCACCAAAGCACTTAGTTACAATATTTGATTTGTCATGTTATTGAATGCCTAAGTATATCTGCTCTGAACAAGGGGTTAGGTGAGTTCCTAGGATCCCTTCCAAACTAGATTATTGTATGTTGATCTGCTTTGTATAAACATGCACTTCTTCTTTGTGTGTATTGCTTTGTATATTGCTTTAGTTAGTAATATAGTTAATTTTCTTTAAAGGAGGACCTCTCAGTGCAGCTGTGGTTAAATAATGGTCTTTCAATAGTGATTTCAGGGTACTAGAGTATTTTTATTGAAAGCTGAAATTTGGTCTAGCATAGCGCAAAACTCTGTATTTTGTTAATGTTCACTGAAAGTCCATTTAATGTAAATTTTAATAATTCATTGAAAGTGTAGGCTATTTGTCCTACATTTCGTCTTTGTGAAATGTTCAGAGCACACACTGTTCCCCAGGCCTGTTTCCTAGCTTCAGCATCTTTATGATTATTTCCATTTTAGCTCCAGACACACCTGTTATTGACCAAGCTTATTCAAAACTTAGCAACAGTATCACAGTGGAATGGAGAGTGGTATCTGGGGCTAATAATTAACTGCTGACTGCACAAGACGGAGATTCCTTCATTGAAACTATTGTAAAAAATTCTCCAGGCACACTAACAGGACTGAAACCTGCCACCTTGTACCAAATCACTGTCAGATCTATAAATTCAGGAGAAAAAAGCCAGCCTTCACCTTTCAGAAAAGTAAAAACAGGTGGACTTTCAGAATCTTATTTCAAATTCTGTAATTTTATTATAATATAAAGCATTCATGCATGTACCTGTCCTGAATTATTATAATCTTGTATTTTAAATTGTGCTGATCACATTCTTCTTTCAGTTTTTGAGGACATTTTCAGCCATCTGACCTAATGACCAGGACAAAAGTCTGAATTAATGCTTTACCTTACGATGGTACAGGAATTTAAAAGTTCAGTTGTGAGTTTCACTAGAATTTGTATGAATATATGTATTTCACTTGAACAAAAGGCATAACTTGAAGGAATAGAAGAAATGAAGAAACAAGCAGAAGTAAAAAATAGTAAGACAATGTGAAATTTAGAGGACAGGAAATGCAGTATCTTCTTGGTGATTTTCATTCTTCAACACACGCAGCCCTTCACACTTTCTGTACAACTTCTGTTCATTTCACAAAACATGCAATACAGTAATTGATGCACCAAATCATTTTCCAAATTTATTCTGTCAATCTTGCATGAATTTATTTTTCTGGTTTTGTTGTCTCTGAATTTGTCTCTCAGGGTTAGTGATTGTTGTTTCTGTGTATTCATTTCAAATTTGGCCTTTTCAAACTGTACTACTGAAAAACAAAATGTTTAATTTTGTTCCTTTTTAACAGTCCTGGCTGCTCCGATTCTGTCTGTTTATTCTCCGAGTTGTGACTCCATTGCAGTGAGCTGGAAAGCTGTGCATAAGGCAGCTGCATTCTCTGTGTAACTCATGAGATCAGATGGTTTGGGCAGAATGCTGAAGGAGAATACCACCAATACCTCCTTGATATTTACAAATCTAGATCCAGGAGCTCTCTGTACTATCAAGGCTTATGCTTGGAATGCCAGTGGGATGCCTGGAGATGATTTCACATATAACCAAAGAACAAGTAAGAAATTTTATTTTCTGAAACCAAGTCAGCATTCCAAAAATAATGCAGCAACAATATACCAGGAAGTATTTATGTGTATGTGTGATTGTATTGTGTTTTTCAAAGATACATTGAGTAGATTTTCAGATCATATTCTTTTTTCCCCATCTCAAAATTTATGAAAGCTCAGATGACATGGCTATATTTAGTGAATATGGAGGCAAATATACCATTTACTGTCACTAAAGTTGTACCTAGGACAGGTCTGGATAAGGGTTACACTAGCTTAGACTGATTTTGAGGATTTTTCTAATTGTGAGAAGCAAATATTCAAATAAGCAGAAAATTCAGCAGTGGTCAACTATAACTATTTCTTTTTAAGAATGTCATTTTAACATGAATGAGGGTAAGGTTTGCACCCAAAAAAATGCATTTAGTTTGCAAGTTGTGAAAGAGATCATGTCTGTAGGCCATAATCTATGTTATATTTATGTGTTCCAAATTGATACCATAGGTCCTAACGCACCGGTGGATGTTAAAGTAGCTTTCAGTAGTGGTGCTTTAAGAGCTGTTATCTCGTGGATGCCAACAGAAGGAGCTCTAACTTACAGTGTCACAGTCTCCAGTGGACTCCTGAAATTGAGGTGTAACACATCTTCTGCCTCCTGCATAGTGCCATCCCTCCAGTGTGGCTCTGAATATTATGTTTCTGTCACAGCGTACAATGATGCTGGATCCAGTAAACCTACTGATGCAGTAAGCTTAAAAACCAGTATGTGTCACTGATTCTTATGTAGCTTATGGCATTTTAACGTCTACTTCTTTAATTTCAAATGTAAATGAGTCCATTGCAATTCACAGGTGATTCTCAAATAGTTCTGCTTTTGACCTTTGTTCATGAATTATGCCATATACTTTTCTATTGTAGGGGTAAGAGCCTAAACATTCTTTGTATTTCTGTGACAAAAACTTGCAGTGGTGGAACAAATTTGTCAGGAAATAGCATTAAGGACTGCCTCTGGGGTCAGAACTGTTCTGGGCCATGTCAAATTGCTAGTTAGAAAGGAGGTCAACAGAAGCACATTTGGCCAAAGTAACACCACTTGACTAAATTAAGAAACCATCAACCATTGCCAGAACAAGAGCTTGCCCACTTCAGCTGCAGCACCACTGTCGTGGCAGAGGTTGTTGTTTCCTGACCTGTTAGGTGAACTGCCCATGTCATCAATATCTAAACAATTTCTTTTTATTATATGCTACTTGAAATACACAACATCATTTACTTAGTTATTTGATGTAACCTGCCTCATTTTGACTCTTCATGATAGGAGTTAGGAGTTCAATCATGTGAGCAACTCTGCGGTGCATCTAACAGGCTGAGAGCCTTATGCAAGAGACAACTATTAAGCTGTGGGCTGTAATCTCAGCCAACACTGCTTCATCTAGATCATATATATTCATTCTAATAGCAGCAAGCTACGCTTTACTGAACTAGAAAGAAGGTAAATGTTATTTAAACAAAAGCCATGGAGTTTGCAGTTTAATGTGCATTTTGGGATGCCAACAGAAAGGAAACCTAAGCAAAGGATGGTTCTACTCAGACACAGCCAGTAAACTTTATACAAAAATATAAAGGGTTTTCACATATAGAGGCTTTTGGATGCTAAATGCTATTTATGCTTGTATCCCAATTATCATCCAAACCTACTATTTGTGAGCACACGCTGTGCCAGTTCCTTTAGAAATATTGCCTGGTGTCACTATTTTTGTTCAGAGGACTCCTTAAGCAGATGTGTCTGTAAAACATGATGGTAGCATCTATTTTGTTCTGTAAAACTCATACCCACTTGTCATCTAAATATAAGCAGCAACCTCTGTAAAGGCAGCTAAATTGCTGTTTTCTTGATCAAGACAGAGCACTGTTCAAGCAGAGTAGAATAATTCTATATATCCCTGATTTTCCTTTATACCCCAGGAGTATAACTTAAAAAGAATCTTGTAAGAATTTCTTTTTTTTTTAATAATGTTTTTTTCAGTTCCTTGTGCACCAGTAAACATATCAATTGAGGAGGATGAACCTGGTCACTTGCTGGTATCATGGTCTAGCGTCAGTTTTGGCCATCATTACGTGGTTTTCGTGAAGAGTGATGATGGCTTTGAAGTGCACTGCAACACATCATGTACTCAATGCCATTTCCAGTCGGACTGTGGTTTCACTTATTTCATTAGTGTTTTTGCATATAACAAGGCAGGGCAGAGTCCTGTAGGTGATGTATTCAATTACACTACTGGTAAGTACGCATGTATTCCTGCAAATTCCTTTGGATCCTTGAACTGTATTTATGGTAGAGCTGTTAGGACATTTTTATGGGAGGATAATGACTTAAACTTCTATTTTTATTCAGGTTTTGGGCATAACACACAAAGGTTGGCCGAGAAAAAGAAACAGTTCACATTGCAATTAAACTTAATTTGCATAGTCAAGTGCAACAACATGCATACAAACTTGAAAACAGATTAACAATTCACAATCATTAGGCAAGGACATATGAATAACACACAGACCTGGCATAACATTTGAACCCTAGTCCTGTCTGGGTTTTTTTTTTTGTTTGTTTGTTTTACCTCAGGAAGGATGTACCAAAGCCTCAAACTTCTTCATAGGGAGTTTTCATGCTTGGAAAATGAAAAAGATAATAAGTTCAATGGGAAATTGAGAAGAACATTGTTATTTAATCTCTAGAGCTTCAAAATTTTAAACCAAGGATATACATAATTCCTTTGTCTGACCTAAATGCTAGTTTGTCCTGTATTGATTTGAAAGGAGTGGTACTGAATTAATTTAGGAAGTAAATCTGGGATTCATTAGACTGTTTGCACAGTACTGGTCACCTTTGGAGAAGACACGAAGCACACAGATAAACGAAACAAGTCTCTTATTTGCACCAGTTTTCCACTCCCATTCGGATTTCCCTGTCTGCCTTTTCTGTTCGCAGCTCCTTGTTGCCCCAGTGACTTCAGGGCCGTGTTCATGTCAAGCGACACGGCGCGGGTCACCTGGGCTCCTGTGCGAGGCGCTGAGCTGTACGAGACCCGGGCAGCCGGCGGGAGCGGCGTGCTGCTCTGCAGGGACACGGCCACGGCCTGCACCCTGTCGGCTCTGCAGTGCAACACCGCCTACAACATCACCGTGTTCTCCTTTAGCGAGGCCCGGGGCAGCAACACCTCGTGTGCGCCTCACTACGTGACAACAGGTAGGGTGTTCACTCATTTTCCTTTGGCTGAAGAAATCATTATAACACACCACAGTGATTCGTGGATGAAAAACTTTACTGGAATGCTAAGTTACTGGTTAACTGTTTTACTAAGTTTACTGATAAAAAATTTTTAATAACCCAAAAAAACAACTCCAAAACGGAAAGTCTTTAAGAATACACTATAAGAAGGGAACTTACATCAAATTTGTGTTGAAAGCTTCTGATAGCTCCAGTATTTTGAAAATCAGAATTACAATTTATCTCTATACACAAAATCCTTATACTGTCAGTTCTGTCACAATTTCTAAATTATATAAAGATCATATACTTTTCCAAAATAATTTGTCAGTTCTAACTGGACTTTAATTTTCACATGTAACTTATACAGTGTGCATAAACAATCTGTTTAAATACTATTAATATGAAAAATTTCAGCTCCCTGCAGTCCTGAAATTAAAAATATCTCAAAGGAGGGTCTATCTGTAATCAGTGTGCAGTGGCAATCTAACAATGAAGGAGCTACATATGTTGTCACTGCCAGAGGAGAGGCTGGACTTTGGCATTGCACAGGCACCAGGAATTCCTGTACCCTAATGGATCTTCCCTGTGGATCTGCTTTCTCTGTTAGTGCTATAGCAAGATCACCAGCAGGACAGAGCTTACCAAGCTACAGTGTCCCTTTAGAGACAGGTATGTGGGAATTGCATATAGTTCAACATACTTAGCAGCATAATATTAAAATATTTCTATGACTCTATGGTTTTGGCTATTTTTTATTTACAATATGTGCACATTGTACTATGTATTGCTGGATGTCCTTTTCATAAACCTGTCTGTATCTTTGTGTGTGTGACAAGAAAGGGTCACTTGGCAGTTGCCTCAGACTGAGAGGTCTTAGTGCAACCAATTATCTTCTGGCACAGCTAACTAAAATGCAGTAACATAAGCCACTAATGTAATGCATAACTTCCTTGTCAGCATGTTGATATTTAGTATTACCAGGAGAGGCAATGAGGTAATGTCCCTGCCAAAAAATAAGCAGTGTAAAGAACAGATTAAAGCATATCCTACCCACCATTCCTGCTCTTAATGTGCTAACAGGTTTTATCTTCTACCACCTACCCAGACAATCCCCAGGCCCAACATAGAGATTAATATACACCAGGGTCTATTTTTAACAGGCAGTTTGGCTGCAGTCATTTTACATTGTAGAGGAAGAGACTTTAAACAGAGACAGAGCAGGATTTAGACTTGAGGGGTAGAGATGGATAATTAAACTACAGATGTACTGCTTAATTAAACTATAGATGTACTCCGCCATTCCGATGAAAAATCTTAGTAATTTTTAGAATCTTGGTGAACAATCATTTTATAATAATTCCAGGGTCCTAACCCACAGCTGGAGACAAATGGACCTTATACTGACATTGTTTATTAGACATTTGTCAGTAGAGTCAACTATTCTTCAGCACGCCTGAAAAGTATGCACTTTTTCATTCCTTTGCTCTTGATCATGTACTATACTACCTGCAATCCCCCAAATATCTTCCATTTTCCAGGAACAAAAGAGAATTAACTTCTCTATTTTTTGTTCTCTTTCAGCTCCTTGTTGCCCTAATGACCTGATACTAACTCAAGTGACACAGTCTGTAACCAATATCAGCTGGTCTGTTGGGATGGGTGCATAGATGTATGTAACAACACTGGAGTCTCCAAAAGGACAGGCAAAGTGTCACACTCTTCAGAACTGCTGTCTCCTGGGATGTATCACATCTGGCACCAACTATACAGTGTCTCTGAGAGCCATTAGTGAGACGGGTTTGACATCCACCTGTACCTATCAGGGATATTCTTCCAGTATGTAAATTGTAAATGCAATTGGGAAGAAAAACACTCAATATACAACGTACTTTGTGTGGTGTTCCTCTCATAAAACCAGCATAGCTGAAATTCAACACACAGCTAATACACCTGCAGTTCCCTCTTTAAATAAATGCACTTCAGATTATTTTCATATAATTAAGACCTGTTCTTATGACAGCCATCAGCTGGCCATATAAAGAAGTTCTAATAAGACTGCTCCAGAAACAGTTTTTAAATTTAAATTATGCTATGGCATAATTAAATTTTAGAGACCTCAAAAGGATTCTGGGCATTCTAAGGTAGGTATTGTGCCAGGTGAGAGCAACAATAGTCCAACATGTAAAACAATGACTGAATTCCAGCTCCATAAAATGAACTCTAATAAAACTTTTCTCTCCTAGTTCAGTTCAAGAATTATTTTGGCTTTGTGAAATAATAATTTTCTCCTTGAAATGCTGGTAATCATAGTAATCTGGTTTAAAGTGCAGTCTAGGAAATTTATAATACATTTTGAGTTCACAAAATTTGCTTATTAATGTTTCTTACTTTCTTAGGTGCTTGCTGCCCTTCCGGGCTGAAGCTCTATAGACTCAGCAACGATGGCATCAGGGTGTTCTGGCGTGCTTCTGATAAAACAATAAAGTACAATGCTGATTTACGTGGTTCAAAGGGCAATTTCAGCTGTACCCGCAGCTCGGGTCTGAGTCACTGTGGTATCACCAAGATACCTTGTGGGGATGTCTACACTGTGGTGGTAGATCCACTGACTGACAAGGGGCCAAAGCTCATGTTTTGTCCTAAAAAAATATATTCAGGTAAACATGAAATTTCTTTGAATGATTGTTTGGTTTTCTTGTCCATGCATGCTAGATGGTTAAAATGTAATTCAAAGTTAGGCAGGTAAAAGTGGCATGGCATAGAACTTTTCTGCTCTAGTGTTGACTGCAGAGTAAACTTTGTGAGTGCAGTCTTGCAATGTCTGTGATGGGAACTTCACAGCAGCATTTTGGGACTGAGCACACTTATCTACACAGGTGCCTCTTAACTGGATCACCCATATCCTGGTGAATACAGAGAAGTTAATGTTCAGTTGGCAGGTTAGGAGTGGTTAGAATATAGAAGCAAATAAATAACCATTTTTTGTTTTATGGATTTTTAATTTAAAAACCCAAATCAATAACTTCAATGAATCACTCCTAAGCACATTTTTTAAAGTAAAAATTGTTTAAAGGGGAAGAAATTACTTTGGGATTCCTTTCCCAAGGCATGCATTTAAACCATTATAAAACTACTGCTATCTGATGGGGTGACATAGTTTTATACATGGACTACATACTGCAGACTAGTAGTGTTTTGCAGCTTACAACCTGACACCTAACATTTGTACCACTGTCTCATGTCATTTCAGTCACCTGTTCTGGAAGCTCTGTTGGAATGGGTAAGAGCAGTACATTCATTAAAAATTCACGAAGTTTATAAAATATTTTTGCGCCATGTAACTTCAAATAAGATGCATATAGCATATAAATTTGATAGACAAGGCTTCTGGTAGTGTTATGCAGGTTTGTCTCACCCCCTCCCCCTATCTTACAATGTATAATTAAAAAACCCCCAAAACCTTACTTATATTGCGGCCTGCATACTATCATGCATGGTCACAACACTTACTATTCATCTGACAGCACATAATAAAAGGCAGGTTTATGTTCTACAGCCTTCCCACATCCCATTACAAATGAAGCTAGGTGGCACTCACTTCTGCCTTCTATTTTCAAAAGGGTAAAAAAAAAAAAAAA
>WEKY01007715.1:29974-76836 GCA_013390045.1 Picathartes gymnocephalus
AAAAGGTGTGGCTTACCTCAATCTATTCTAGATATTTCTTCTGGGGTTTCAACAGGACAGTCTTGTGCTTTATTGCCTATGTAAACTCTAGAAACAACTTCAAGAGCAGCCACTGAAAAAAGAACAAATTTCTCAAGACAGTTGCTTTTCCATAACTGGAATTGGCTTAATTTCCAAATTCTTTTATAGTGATTTATAGAGGAAAGAGCAATGCGAAACACATCTAGATGAAATTCTCATTCAGATAAGGAGGTAAGTTCTAAGAATCGCAGTTCATATTATAATGCATGAATCAAACTTTCCTGCTGATTTAATCTTTGGGATTGGAGGGAAATGCTTCACCAGACCTCTATATCACAAATATAAGTGGTTTGTTAAAATCTATCATACTTACCCTCTGAAATCTCTTGTTGTCTACTCCTACTATCACTACTGATTTGTCCTCTCCTCCATTTATAGCAACCCTCTTTCACTTCGTTAAGCCTTCACTTCACTATGCTACAGTTCCCCAGAAGAGCCCTTAAAATCCAAACAGATCAAAATATTCTTCAACACTCATTTACTTTCTTCTGGTGTTCTGAACTATTTTCTACTCCTCAGAGGGATGGCAAGAAATCACTGCTGACTTTTTCCCCCTAAGGCTGATCTCCTTTTGGCTGCTCTTCACCTACTGCTATCCTAGATGTTAAGGTTGTTCGTAACACCATTCTCCCTAAATATTATTTTCAGTCTTTTTTCCCCTGAAGCTGGAAAGACACATCCGTGCTTAACTGCAACATTCACAGCTGCTTGAGGACTGGGAGCAGGAAAGCTGAACACCTAGCCACATCTGAGACCTAATCCAGGCAGGACCTTCTCTCATACTCCACAGTGGTTACTTTTTCAGCCTTTACTTTGAAAGCAAAGTTTAAGGTCAATGGTTCAACAAACACAAGTGTAATCTAAGACAGTCTTCAGAAGCTCATGTGTATAAAGGTATCCAAAGACAACAGGGTTTTTAACACTATTTTCAGCTTATAAAAACAGACACTATCCATTCTGGAAATTGCCTTTCTTCAGAGAACACATTAGGTGTTAGGTGTCTCAGCCAATGCTTCTGATTACTTGCACAAAATCTCATGGGAATCTCACGCTTCAATAAGTTGCTTGTAGATGGCCCAAGAATTACATGCTGCTTCTTAAAACGTGATCTGCATTTAGTCACAATCAAACAGGTCTTTCTTTAGGAAACATTATTTAAAACTGCCCTGCAATAGTTAATAGGAAGTTGGTTTTATTTCTCACTTAATAAAAAAAAAAAATTAAACTGCTTTCTTCCTTGAGGGTTATATTTAAATATTTCTTCTTTGCAGACATCATTGCCAAACACTGTCACCACAGCATAAGTGTTTAACTGGGTTTTTAGAGATCTAAAGCAATTGGTTTCTTTTGGAACCAAATTCAAGCCCCAAACTACTTCTTTTCACCTAAGCAATTCTGACAATGCCATGCTCTAATAGTAACTCTAATGTACTTTAAACCATTCTAAATTGTTGGTGTATGTTTTCTTAATTCTCCCTGGCATGCAGACAGTACAAACATACAAATGCTGTAGTACTATTTTTGTCAGCTCCTCTCACATTTGTCAGTGAAGTGTAATTGTGTCAGAATGTATTACTGCATGTCTGTTGAGGGGAAAAAAAGGCAAAAAGCTGAAGAGGAATCGTGACTTCAAGAAAAAACACATTGATTCAGCTCTAAAAAAGTGGGTTTGAAAGCTTAAAGCAAATGCACACAATTAGCAAAACAGGGAGGAAAAGAAACACAATGAAATGAGCCAGATATACACCTCCTACTATGGCAGTGTGTAACCTCAAGGTGTTGTTACTCAGGCATTAGACATTGTCTAATAACAATTGTCTAATAATTAACACTGCTGATATGTGAAACATTGGCATTCACTGAGCTGATTAAAAAATTTGGTCAGGTTTGGTTGCAGGTTCTCTCCAGATTGAGGCAAATACACTTTTATGGGTCATGCTAAACTTCAGATCACAGGAAAGGACAATTAGATGTCGTGTTTTTATAGATGCTGTTTCTGTACTATTTACTTGTATGAAGCTCTGGACTTCATGAAGCAAAAAAACCCCAAACAATAAAATTCTCAACCAAACAAACAACAAAAATCCTACCAAAAAACCCCAAGCAACCCAACCCCACAACCTCTTGAAAAAAGACTTGAGAACCAAGAAAATTCTGTTGAAGACTTGGAGGTAGGCAGCACATTGATACGCTAAAATGGATGCTTTCAGAGTAGTATCTGTGAAATCACCTGGACTAACAAATTAGGTGATTAAAACCACCTAGGTTATTTTACAGCAGATTACTTCATTAATGCTTACTTAATAAAAATTTTAAATTCAATGCATAATAGTAAAGAAGTATTAGTTGGAATTACACAAATATGAACACTTGCAAAAAAAATTGTATATATTATTTAAAATACACATTTTAATTGCATCTGATACAGAAGTTAATAGCTCAAAACTTAGACAGGTTGTTTTCAACCCACTGAAGGAACAGGCAAAAATCTATCCTCTAGCTGACTTCAGACCTGACCCAAATTTACTGAGATTTATTAAGTATTCTACTACATCTAACTATTGCTGGTGAAAAGAGATACAACAACCTCATTGCAAAATGTCAAGAGTGGTGTTTAAATGCTGTTTTACCCTGCTTAATAGCTGGTGGTTATCCATACCTAAAGCTACATGCACTTCACAGTGGGGCAAAGGGCTCAAACATCTGCTAAAGCCAGAATTCATTGAATTCCTTCAGGTTCCCTGAAGAGGGGAACTCGTATGCTGTAGAAGGCTGCTAATATTACTGTTCCAGTACTTAGCATTGGAGCCACAGGAAATTTTGAAGACAGAGGAGGCTTCACAAGGATAATTATCCCAGCTAGGCTATTATGGACACGTGGCACACTATGCAAACTTCGGCTTCATAGTGCTTTGGTCATGGTCATCTTACCCTGAGAACTGAAGAGTGCACAGACTGAGACAGCAGCTTTGCAACCACAGCTCCTCCAGCTAAAATTGGCAGAAATTTTCTTTTAATGCCCTTGAGACGAATGTCCAGAGCAGCTGTACTGAGTGTACAGAGTGGGCAGTACTGGCACCTCCACTAGCTTACCCCTGCTCATCAGAGCACCTTTCACAGCCCTGCAGTTCCTCTTGCTTTTAAGGAAGGGCACATGAAACAAAATGGCATCAGAAAGACAAAAAGGAATTAAGAGTCCCTGGATACAAACTGAAGAGGTGTATGACAGTAAATCCCAAGGATAATTTCAGACAGGTATCTTGGTTCAAGTCATTTTCATGGGTCTCGGTTGGCAGTGAATATTGTCCATTATGCTGCTGACTCAAATAGAAAATATCAATCATATTAAATCCAAAGGTCAAAAAGGACTGCTTATAAAATAGGAAAATAAAAGCACAGCCCTCAAATTACTGCACTTGTACGAGATACTGGCACGGGCCAGTCTTTGCACAAGCTGTATCAAATAACCATCTTTATTGTAGTGAGACAGTGCTTCTCCACATTCAGGTCAAAGATTGACTCCAAAACACCTGCATTTTTTCCCACAAATAAACCACTGTATTGCCCAAAAGTCTCAGAAGAGGAGGAGGAGCCTTGAACAACTGGAGATCAATAATCCACTTTCCCTGACAAAACACTGGTTCTGCACCCTCTTTGCCCAAGAATATATTTGTTTCAGAAACAGAAGGTTAAAAACAAGGCTAAAAGGAGCCCTCTAGACACAAACAAGACAAATTAAAGTTGGTCTCACTGTTTGGACAGAATCCATGCAAACCCTTGGCAGACTGCAGAGACAGTTCTAGCAATCTGCTAAGACAGGGTATATTTTTTCTCCAATATTAAATGAAAGCTCAGTATTTTAGTTTTACACTGCAAGGGAAAGAATTTGTTGAAGCTTAAATTTTGTTTCAAGCTCAAATTTAAAGCAGGTAACACAAATATAAGCAGACAATATCCTAACAACCTCAGTAGTAAAACAATGCTGATTACTAAGGACTATGGTGATAAAGGGAAGACTATTACAGTTCATAAAACAGGAAGAACAGGGAGGAAGAAAAAAGTTTGCTTCTTGGAATACTATGGAATAAAGTATACTGTTAGAAGTCAAAACACTCTTTTCTCCTGGATGTTTACAATGAAGTATGACTAGATGACCTGCACCACAGAGGCAAAAAAGGCACAAATATTTTATTTCTACCCTCAGGTTACTTCATAATTGAGTCCCACTTCATATTCTTTCTATTTTGGGGCTGCAGCATTTCTTTTGTTTGCTACATCTTCATTGTAAATTATTTATTACATAAAATCCCTTATTCATACAAAGTGTCACTTGATCTGAAAATAAAATGTGGAGGAACTGAAGCACTCTTTAACTGGCATTGAACGTGCAGGGAAAAGCTGACACTCAATACAAAGGAATTAATTGAGAGTTTATTCCAGATGGTTCTCCTCACTTAGTATACAAGTCATCAGAATAATCTATCAAATAGACTTGGACTTTAATGATATGATCTTTTTCTATAATGCCATTTTTGTTTTTGCTTCTAACAACCTGTTTAAAAAAAAATCTGTCAGATGAAATGTTCAAGCACAAACTGTGATCTTTACTACTTGTAGAAAATATGAATTAAAAAAGGACACTATCAGTTAATTCTTATTTTAAATGTTTAGACTTATAAAAATGCTTTGGAAGCTTGAAACTGAAATCCTCTGTAGTATTTTCCTTCTTCCTACCTCCCTCTTCCCATCTTAAATGCCTTTATTAGCCCAAGATTATCATAAATGACAGAGTGCAGCTGCTTAAAAACATGGAAGGACCACAAATGGATAAATTATGTTTTTTAAAAAAAAAGGAAGCTTACATGGATTTTCTTCAAACAACTAAAATGCATAGATGGCTACGGTACTCATCTGTCAACCTTTACAGTGTCCGCCTGAGGTAGCCTTTCTATGGAATTACTAAACAAGCCCCAACATAATCTAAATCCTTGCATCAAAACCACTATCTCTGAAGGTCCACTCAATTTAACACCACTGGTGATCAACATAATACATTTTAAATGCTTTGGACAAAACAGCAGGTACAGTGGACATCAATGTTAGTTCTAAATCTGCACCCCTCAGTGTACATTGTACGCACATAAATATCTCAGCTATAATACACATTCCAGATCCATCCCTAAAAGCCATACTATTATGGAAAGCACAGCCAAGCTAACTTCAGGATACAAACCATAATTCCACGTCTACAAAAGGAAAGTATAATTAGTGGCAGTTTATTGCCTCATACAAATTTAACCAACATGGCAACCATGCCAAAGGAATTAAAACATTTTCAGGACATATGTACAGACTGTACATTTCAGAAACATCTGAACAATAAAAATGTAAGAACAATCTCCGCATTACAAATTAAACTAAACAATGGTTTGAAACCGTCAATGCATTGAATGGGTTTACAAAGGCACTTCCCTACCCAAAATAGGAAATGACAATCTGCAGCCTAGAGGGAGGTTGGAGAAGAGTGCTCATCAACTACTGCACAATCTCAACTTTAAGAAAAAATAAGCAGGATTTAATCAAACATTTATAGGATTCAATGTGATCCATTTCTGAAAGAATTCACACAGTCTCATCTTTGTTTTTCTGTTGCTTTTCTTGGCTCTCTCGTTCTGTACTTTGGCTCCTTCGACGATCATGTTTGTCAGAATGGTCCTTGCTATCACTGTGATCATGTCTGTGGGAACGTTCTTTGCTTCTGCTACGCTTCCTAGATTTTTCTTTGCTGGGACTCTGATCTCGTTTCCTGGACTTCTCAACACTATCTGTTCTTCCTCTGCTTCTGCTTCTACTTCGTTTATTTGACTTCTCCTTATTTTCATTTTTATGTTTACTTGATTTTTCTTTGCTCCTGCTTCTGCTGCGCTTACCTGTGTTCCTGCTTCGGCTCCTACTCCTATGCTTTCTTTCCCGGCTTCGACTTCTACTATGCTTTCTCTCTTTTTTGGAATCCCTCTTGTCATCCCGGTGTTTTTTCTCATCTTTGTCATCCTTGTGTCTTCTCTCCTCTGTGTCACCCTTACTTTTCCTTTCTTTTGACCTTTCTCTAGATCGATCTTTTTCCCTCTCACTACCTCTTTCCTTATCGTAATCTCTCTCTTTTTTCCGACTCCGCTCATTTTCTTTCTCTCGCTCCCTATCCCTGTCTCTTCTATCTCCTTTCCTGTCACGACTTCGACTCCGGCTTCTGTATCTGTCCCTGCTTCTGCTTCGCCTCCGTTCTAGTGAGCGATCAGTACTTCGAGATCTCCGCCTTTCTTTTTCCCTCTCCTTTGCTTCACGTTCTAATCTCTGCCGTTCTCGTTCTCTTTCTAGTTCTCTATCAAAACTAGATGATCCATGGCCTTCCCGATGGTGACTTCTGCTTCTGGATCTTCTGGGAGACCTCCTGGGACTGATGGATCTTGGTCTTGGAGACCTTTTAAAATAGAAGATATTCTATGTCAAACACCTCCTTCAAAAGTTGAGACTCTCTTTCCAATTTATACTTTACATACAGAGCCTGTATTTGATCTTAAATACCAAATATCATCTGATTATTTTAATCCACTAGCATCCATAAACTGTTGCCTTAAAACCTATCTCACTGAAAAGACAACAAGTGGCTGGTAATAAGTTCAATATTGAACTTTTAACATTCATTTTTAAAATAATGTTTATATGACCTTGAACGTCTACGTTCTGCATGCCGGTCTATTTCTTCCATCCCTTCCTTGCCATCTTTCTTGATTTTTCTAGGTCTGCTTTTAATTTGCTGGTCAATGGCTTTCTGGACTGGCACAGGAATTCTTGGAAACAACGTGGAAAACCATTCGAGCTTAGTGAGGAAGGAACGAAGCATCTCCCCTATAGTCATAACGCAACCTCCACCTGCCTTCACATCCAGATCCTGCAAAATACAAGCAAAAAATATCCTGATGGTCAAAAATATTCTTTACTGATTAAAAAAAAATGCTGCTACATTACTGCCCTATTGAAGTCTCACGATTATGAAAGTTTACTTGTCTCATATTCTAATACATTTCCTTAGAGAAATTCAAACTCCGCACCCTTTGGATTTGGCAGAATGTTACAGATAGGGAATGGGACTTTATATATATGCATGCAGGCACATACTAATCCTGCAGCCATCTGGATGGTAAGGGACTGTCGATGAAGAGATTAACACAAAATCCCCTTACACAGTCTGGTTATATTGTATCATCTTCCATTGTATTTAAATGCCACAAAGTTGAGAAGTCCTCTGAAACTACATTTAATACTCCATTTTGTGGATGTACAACTATGTACCATCATACCCAACCCTGTGGCCTAAATCATTTATGAACTACATCACTGCCTATCTAAAAATGATCATAGAAAAACCTCTACAAAATGGCATCCTAAGAGAATTGGAAGCAATAGCAAACCAACTGCCATGAAGCAGTGAGGTTTCTAATTTAGAAATATGTAAAAAAATAAATAAATGAACAAATAATTGGAAACGCATAATCCATGATGACCGTTGTCTCTGAAAAGGGTCATTACCGCATGAAGGCCTTCTTGCTATGCCCTCTCACAGCTCAGGACATGTTAGTCAGCTATTGTCAGTCCCAAACCTATAGTGCAAGCACACAAGGAAAGTGAGATTTGTTATCTAAACAGGAAGAGAAAATCTGAACGTAAAACTGCTTGCACTCACACACATTTAAGTGTTCAGATATACAGTTTTTCCAAATATAATCGCTGCAGAGATCTAAAGAAGAAAAAGAGGAGTTAAACGTAGCACCTGGAGAGTACGTACAGTTAAACAAAATAAACATAAGAAGCATTTTGAAAAGTAACTCTGTATCCTGGGAAGGTTTTCACAGCAGCATGACAAAAGATGAACTGCTTCCACATATTTAGGAACTAGAGGGGAAAAAAAATCCTGTAGGTTTAAATAATTCCATATATAAAAATTTGCTTTATCCTATTGAGCTTGATCAGGACTGGTAAGAAACTTAAGCAGCCCCAAGCAGTTTTTCTACATAACACAAAGCTACTGGTATTAGCTGGGAAGGAAACACTAATTCCAAAAACATAGTGGGAGATTTTAAACAACAAGAAATAAATATATCTTGATAATCAGTATCTGTAAGCACTGAAATGTATAAACTAAAAGATGTTCTTTGAATAATGAACCAGTTAAGACCTGCATAATGCACTGTACTTGTGACTGCTTTTCTGTCCTTGGAATTGACTTAGTGGGAGCCTGAGAATGAAGCTACCCCAATCCTCATAAATTACAGTCCAACGTTGTGGAGAGTTCATATTACCTAGCCCCACCTGGGGGAGAAGGACATTACACTAATTCAAGCAAGAGTCAAATTTGGTTTGATGTTTGTTAAAAATCTACTATAGCATGGGTTTACCTGAAATTACCAGCTGTTTCCTTTGCACAGTGTTTTTTATACTTAGCATAAAAGAAGCCGTTTAATACACTGCACTGCAGTCAGACACAGGTATAATTAACACTATTTTTAATGCTAGTATTTGGACATCATTTGAAACTTCAAGTAGATGCCTACTGTCACAGAGAAGATGACAAGTGATCCTTCCTGTTATAGCCTTAAATTTAGGGTGAAATTTAAAACTTGCTCAATAAATACAAATTGCAGCAGTATGTAGCAGACTGTGTATTTTACTTCATAGCCCAAGAAACCTCACCCATCAGTGCCCTACTGTTTCTCCAAACAGTTAATCAGGACTAGGATACTAAAGGTATTCTCCTATCTGACAGCGTAATAATGCAACCTCTTTACTGAATTTCTTGAGTTAGCAACTCACATCTCTTTATCTGCCCCATTAACACAGACATTAAGATTCCAGAAATAATGCCACCTTATGCAGTAATCAGGCTTTTTGCTTCTCCTCTGAAGAAATCCTGGGTTTAGTTACTCCAGGACATGAATAATAACCACAGAGATTTCTGGCAGTATTTTCCAAGGTGAATGTTGGTTTCTATAGACCATACAGTTCCCACTCTTTTATGTAAGCATTAGTTCTCCCATCCCAGCAATAAATAGATAATACAAATTTAGCACTCGCATGACTTATTACACCTTACCTAAAAGTAATACGATTTTAAAAAACACACAGAAGACACATTCACACAGCCTGCTGCCTGCATTCTGATTCAGTACACCTGTTCCACATGGCTTTATAAAACTGACACAGTAACACCTTAATCAATGAAAAAATCTGTTAGATCTTCGAAATCTAAGAGAAATAATCCAGGTCCCAGCTCAAACCTGTTTCCTGCACTAATTAACGTACATAATGTAAACAAGAACATAACATTTTAACATTCAAACTACAGAAAACCGTATCAAGCAATGTTTAAACCTAAAGTAGTAACATGAAAAGAAACAAAAGAAAACAAATTATTACCCTCGCCGACATACCTCTTCATCATCAAGAAAGGATTCAAACCAGTCCCATAGATCTGTAGGTGGCTGTGTGTACCTTGAAGCACAAAAACAATGTAAAATTTTAATACAGCTTTCTGCGTATTAGATCAGTCATTAGTTCATGATATTGATACTTACCTAATATACATAAATCCAAGAGCCCTAATATATGGGGAGTCTGTATGAGTGATAAGGCCCATCACTTGCTTACGAGTGAGCTTCAGTGTAAATAATTTGTAGAGCAGACAAAAAGCAGTAGACACAATTCCTCCAGTTCCAACACCACGCACCTTTCAAAAGCAGAAAGTTAGGTGAAGATACAGAAGTCATAAAGACATTATCCCAAACCTACAAAAGAATATGAGAACTAACACAGGATGAAATCTAAATCTACAAACAAAGCTATGTGGAAGAAGTAACACTAGTTACATCCACAGTTTTGGAAGCAAGAAGAGTTTCTCTACTCTTTGCAATAAATATTTTATATCTAGAGACTGAGCCAACATACAAGCACATTTTATCTATACTTGGCTAAGTTACTTAAGAGACAGAAAAATTTAGGAAGGCACGTACTTCTACTTACCCCTCCACACATCCCTGTCTGGCCTGCTGTTTTTCTGCTGCCCTTTTCCCATGGTTCAACATGCGTAACCTAAAAGGGTGAGGTGGGGTACAGGAGGAAAGAAAGAAAATTACAGTTACAACCTCAATAATGTTTAGGTGACTATACAAGCCTGATTTAACAATGGATATCCTAAACCAATCTTATAAGGCTGTCTTCTACCAAATTTAAGATCAAGACTGCTATGTCATTAACGCAAAGCACTTGGCTTTTTAAATTACCACATTAAGAAATTACAGCCAAAATCTTGAATGAAATTTAAAACAAACAAATCCCATAACCCCAAAGGAAACATCCATGCTTATTCTATACTCCACATACTTTCAAATGCTTTATGACTAAACCCCATCATTACTATTTCCTCGGGTGATTAAACAACTGCCTTTATTTAAACCATCTCCTTACAAGTTTAGTGATAACTGATGATGACAGCTACAGAAGTCAAAATATACAGTCTCATATTCCTAAATCTCGTTTCTGAAGTGAACTTAACTAGAGATTTGTTTTATTTATCACTTACTATGAGGACAAAAGAAATACGTTTATCAAACATAGTATTTTAACATAAAGTCAATGGTTTTTCTTTTAGACTGTAGTGATGTTCTTAGATAAAATGATTCCTAAGTACAAACAAGGAAAATTTGCCCAAGACAAATCTTGTGAGATACATTTAGGGATGAGTGCACAAACACAGTTATCAACATCATTCCTAAAGCTTGACAATAGGAGTCATAAACAAGCTCAGAAACACATTAACTGCCTATGTTACATTTGAAATTCTGAAATTCAGAGAAGCACTATCTGGCTCAATAAACAAGTATATGTCCTAAACACATCCACTTAAAATATATGTAAAAGACAAAAAAAGATACAGTGGTGCTACACTGGATTGGGAATAAGAGTTCATCCTGTATAGTACTTCACAAATTAAGATTCTTTAACAATACATGAAATAAAACCACTTGTGTAAACAATCACATGAAATCAGAGATATACTAACAGCAGAAGTTGCTGAACTGTTTGTTTGCATTTTTTACAGTTGCTGTCTTCGCCAAACAGGAAATCTGAGAGATGCCAATACTGTAGAATTCAAAATCCACTATGACTTCCTGTACTATAAGCATGAGAAGTTCACAAATACTACATAAATAATACCGCATATCCTTTTGGTTATATACTGTTGCCTCTCACAGGAAATGAAAAGTATTTTTTAGTCAAAGGGTTGAGTATAACAATACCACAAATGCTAGTCTTCAACTTTTTAAAATTAGTTACAGTCAACATAAACATGCTGGTTTTGACAGGTATCAATTAAAACAAACAACAAAACCCTGAAAACAATATTCATTTCAGAAAGGAGTATTTAAAGTTTTGATCCCAGCGTATGCCTAACTTGTTGGAGATACACAGATGAAATGAAGCAGAGGACATGCACATGGTGTTAGGGTCAGGAATAAAGAAAAGAGGAAGCCCTGCACTTTGTAGATACAGAACTGAAACAGGACCCGAGACTTACAAGTGAATTAATTCAAATATCTGGACACAATCCATATCTTCAAAGATGGTCCTTATCACTAGCTGCCTGTGTGACTTACTGTCACCTTTCCTGATAATCCAGCATCCTAAAATTTTCTAGAAGAGCTACTTGTTTCTCGAAGACAGACAAATACACTTAAAAATACAGCTGCTATGATGGGTATCATACTCATTCAAAAAAAAAAAAAAACCACCACAACCAAACAAAAAACAAACAACCACCAAAAAACCACAAACCAACAAAAAATCCCACAGCAGTTATTCAGGAATCTTTAAACAAGAAGAGAATTCAAATGTTCTTGATTTCAATGAAGCAGCTTAACCATCAGGTTATCTTCTCCCTCACAACCATTACTCATGAGTGAGTAAGGGGCTGAGTTTTCTCTTTATTTAGCATACAGTTTTGAGTCAGTAACTGTCAAGTTCAGTAAACAAATCAGATCAATATGCAGATTTTTAATGGCATGTCAAAATTCTTCCCAACTTTAAGATAAAACCACCTTGGAATGAAGCAGCAGGTCAAGTAAATGAGCTATTTGACCTACTCCTGCTGAGCTCTACCAGTACAAAGATGATGAACCACATCAAATACTTTTTAGTGCATCTCAAGGATTCACTTTAAAAACAGAGCAAGCTCTTAAATTATCTGAAATTTCTTTTTATAATTTTTTCAGCTCTAAAAATCAATTGCATAAGTAAACGCTGCTACTTTCCATTCAGATAGTCGTAAGTCTCTCACACATGCAGCATGTAGTAAAATAACTGCAGAGACGCTGTCGACAATATACATTACACTATATATTGGGAGAAATAAATTATCAGGTTCAAATGACAGAGCACAGGCAGAGAAATGCTATCTTTAAGTGAAAAACCAGTACCATAAGGAAGCTCAAACTACCAAAAATCTCAAAATACTGTGGTGGAGTTATCTTTCACAAATACAGTAACTTGATTTGGCTTAGATAAATGAAACGAAAAGGCTACCTTTGCTTTTTTATTTTATTTCAAATATACTGCAACCCACCAACTGACACAATAACATTATCGAGCAAAATCAATTCACCTGAAAAAATATGCCAATAACGACCAAAGCAGAGGTGACTAATTGAATTATCTAAACTTGAATTATCTAAATTTTGGTCTCATCATTAGAACAAAGAAAGTGGCTGCGTTGATTAGCATTAATTAGGCATACCTCTACCTGGGAGAGTGGCTTGATGGAAGCCTCGGTGCAAAACTGATTCAATCCTGCTAACAAAACAAGAACCGAGACATAGGTGCCCTGATACAGATCATTCATCTCCCCAGCACATCCTACCTAACGCCAAGAGAAGCACTGCAACGAACTCGTTAAGTTGTAAGCTGAGTTATGGAGGAGGGAATCCTAACTAGGAACTGAGAATGAAAGCCACACGCAGACACCTACGGTCACCACCATCCCTTCTGTGTGGTTACACGGCGTGCTGGCAGCTCCGCGCTGCGGGGAGGGCCGGTCTCAGGCAGCGGCAGCAGATCAGCGCCCTCCCCGCTCTCTCCGGCTGAAGGCGCAGCCCTCAGACGGCCATTTCACCCCCACCGCCCCGGCTCACGCTGCCCTCTTCAAACCCAATTTACAGCTCCGCATTTCCAAATCCGACGCGGAACACGCCTCTTTGGTGAGGCAGAGAAGGCAGAGCCTTGGATTCCCCCAGCTAAGAAACACAACCGATATCTGCTCCCATCCCTCACCGCAAGATAAGGGGCGAAAAGGCGCGGGCCGTAACCAAACCGGGCCCAGCGCCAGCGCGGCCCGCGAGCTCACCTTGAAATAGATCTCGTCCACCACTTCGTGGTAGGTCTTGAGCTCGTACAGCTGCACCTTGAAGTAGGGCGACGAGAGGATGTTGGTGAGGATCATGGGGTTCAGGTTCATAGTCTTTTCGTTGCCCCACAGCGGCAGCACGTTGCCCTGCTTGCCCGAGGCCGCCGGCTTGGGGCCCCCGCTCTGCAGAGGCTGCTGCACGGGCGGGACGGCGCCAGGCGGGTGCTGGGCCGCCTGCTGCCCCTGGCAGTTCGCCACCGCGGGGCTGTTGTTGGCCATGGCGGGTCAGCGCTCGGGGCAGGCGGGCCGCACACACAGAGCGGGGCCGGCGGGCGCTGCCTCAGCCCCGACAAGATGGCGGCCGGGGAAGTGACGGCAGCGCCTTCCGGGGCCGCGTCACCGACCCGCGGGGAGCGGCGGGGAAAGGGCGGGGGTGCTCCGGACACTTCGTACGGCCCCTGTCGCTGACACCTCCGCCGTTTCCCGCGCCTCTTCCCACTCTTGCTTCGCCTCGCCTCACAGAAGCCAGCGGGCCCGACAGGCAGGACGTCACCGCCGGGGAGAGCGAGGGGACTCTGTGGCCCGAAGCGGGGCAGCTGCTGACACCGTCACACGGAGTTCAGTAGATTAAGCCACCGATTTAACAAAGTGGAAAACTGGTTCCTCATTGGTAATGAGGCCACGGAACAGCTAGGGCTGGCCGCTTCTGTCTCCACAACAGTGGAGAAGCAAAAAAGTCATAGAATGACTTGGGTTGGAAGGGGACCTTGAAGACTGTTTATCTAGTTCACACCTGCCATGGGCACGGATGCCTTCCACTAGACCAGGCTGCTTGAAACCCATCCAACCTGGCCTTGAAGGGATGGGGCATCCACAGCTTCCCTACTGGGGAGGGGGAAAGGAAGAAGCGTTGGGCGCGTTGCCTCCGGAGCCCCGGAGGGCAATGACCGCCAGGGCACGGCCCAGCCTGTTCACTTGATGCCAATGGTGGGTATGAAGCCCACTCCTCTGGCCAGGACCTGGCTGAGCAGTTTCTGAGAACCGTGTCAGACACCCAGAAAACAGTAGCTGTTCCCTGCTGTTCAATTCCAGTTCAACACCTCTTTCTGAAACTCATAATCCTACATACAGACTTGGAACAAGAAGAATTAGGTTAAAGAGCTAAGAGAGAATCACTGTCTACATATAATTACTAACAGAAAACAGAAAAGAGAAAATCCTCTGGTTTTGCCTGCAAAAGCAAAAAAAATCCACCAAACCCTATATAACTAGTTATATACTTTGGTGTCAGTCTTTAAACCTAAAGTACAAAAGGGAGAATGAATGTATGATTTAGAAGAATTGCCAAAATATTCTAAACATCAAATGACTGCAAAAATAAACTGAAAGTTCAGTGAAATGACTGCAAGCTGGGCATAATGTGGCAAACTATGTTCAGCTGCACGCACAGAGGGGCTCCTCATTGCTCAGCGCATCAGGAAACAGGTATGGGGAGAAGTTTGTATGAAATCATTCATGGGAATAGCATCTCTACATGCTAAAGCTATCCTAGATTTTTAATTTAGAAAAGAGGAGATAAATACTGTTGGAAGTAACATTAAAATACCTTAACTCTTCATTACACATTGTAACCTTGAGAAACAGTTTATTTTCATTATCCTGGCCCTTTAAGTACCTTACAGCTTGCACTGTAGCAGAAAAGTGTTCTTATCAGGGCCTGGCAGTTCGTGGTTTCTCTAAGCTGCCTGTTCTGCTATCGAGGCTTTTCACTCCTCTTTTCTAGAAATAACCACCAGTCTCCTTTTGGCCTCCTCTTCCCATCTTGGCTGATTTCCAAAGATGTTCACAAAATCTTCATTACTTACATGGCTCTACCATATTGATGGGGTAAATACCCATTTAACAATCTCATATCAAATCAGAGAGCTAATCACAAAGCCTAATTCTAAGTAAGTGTCTTTATAACAGTGATCTTGTTCTGGAGGCAGCTAGCTAGAGTAGTAACTTTTCTTTGAACATGAGTGGTTTTGTTACTGTCTTTTGGAGTACTTCCTTAATTTATATTGGATAACCACTTCAAGACAGCTCATACTTCTGTTATATTGCCCTAATTGTGCTTTCATGCGTTTACCTTTTCCTGTTGGAATATTTAGCCAATATGTTCCAAACCTCAGTATTTTTTACTCTCTATAAGATCACATTTTTATATTTTTTTTCACGCTTCAGTGGTGATGCTGAAACCTCTCACACAGTTGTGAACTATAAATCCTTTTGCTCCAAATTAGATTTTCTTCCCTCAGGCTTCCCAGCTGGTTTTTATCCAGAATACAGCCAAAAAGAAAACCAAAAGAAAACCAAAACCCAAACTCAAGATCCTTAAAACGAGGTGATTTTCACTTGCAAACTGCAAAGAAGTATATATAATTATACAAGAGTAAGAGGAATGTGATTTTTGTGTATAACAGCTCTTGTCTGCTAATACATCGATTTTGGTTGTTTGTGCTCTCTACCCCGGGGAGAGATCACTCACCCAGACATGGATAATTCAGTGCATATTGCAACCAGCACAATAGGGAGTTTCCCCTCTGAGGCGTAGCAAACACGGCTTTAGACACAGCAGCACCGCAAGGGAGTAGCATGAGGAGTGGCGAGATTTTTGGGGTTTAGTGTAAAAAAGCAGGGACACCGCTCGCCGCCGCCAATCTTTTAATTACAGTGAGGGAGGCTGGCACGGATCAATACAACAGGTGGGGCCTCGGACGGTCGTTGATGCTGACTTATCGTCTCGCACTGGAGTGCCTTAGGGAACATCCCCCCCACTGCGGGCTGTCCGTAAGAGCTCCCGGAGCTCTCCGGAGGTGCCGCACCCCGTGGGGGCGGCCGCTTGTGCCAGGCGGAGCTCGGCGTGGGAGAGAAGGTGGAGCGGGAAGCCGCGGGAAGGGCCAGCGGGTGGCTGGGTCGGGAGGCCGTGGCGGTCGGGGGCCGGGAGCCGGCGGGGATCGGGAACCGGTGGCGGTCAGGAGCAGGTCGGGGTTGGGCGGTGGGTGCCGCGGGTGGCCCCTCACGCGGGCGCTGCTGAGGGGAGCCCAGCAGGCCCGCTTAGCTCCTGAGGCGGCGGGGGAACGGCCTGACCACCGAGCCGGCTTTTGTGCGTATATATACACAAATACATATTTTTATTTATGTGTAAAAGACCTGGTAGAGCAATCAAGTTGCGTGCTGACTTGGCCCAGCTGCGTTGGTTGCAGTATTTGGTTGCAGTCTCTGTCGAGGTGTGCTGGATGGAGAGTGACTGATTATGAAATTTGCTTTTTTAGATTTGTATATGATTTATAGTTGTTTACATAAGGTTATTTACATAATTGTAAGTGGAGAGAACAATCTAATTATGCTAATCCAAGTGTTTTTGTCATTCTTTGACTAGAACTCAGATCAGGTCTACCCCTGCTTTACTAGGACTCAAACACCACTGAAACCAGCAAACTTTGTAATTGCATATGTTATGAAATGCTTCAGAAAATAAGAGTTGCCTTTTTATTTTAGCGTTGCCAAAATATTATGGATGAGAACTTTCAAGAAGAGTTTATGCAAATTATTAAATTTGAACCGCCTTTGTACAAACAACGCTACCAGTTTGTTAAAGATTTAGTGGAGAAATACAAACCTAAGAAGGTTGGTATGTTTTGGCTCTTTAGGTTATAAACTTGAAAGTAAGTTGACACTTTATGCATTTACGTAAAAAACCTGTTGGCCTTATTACCAAACAACAGTAATGGAGTAACTGTTAAAACTGAATAGCCTTAGCAAGTATGTCTTGATATGTTGTTTTTCAGGGGTGCATAAAATTAATATTACTTGATGGGAAGAGGAGAATATTTAAACAAGAGAAATGCCTTAGAGTCATTTTGACACTAGTGGGCTTTCTGTTTTTAATTTAATGCTGCAGAATTTGGTTCAAGCTGCTTTCCTCATAGTTGGGTTTTGCTTTCCAGAGCTGTTAGTTCCGTGTAGTGTATCAGATTTACCTCATCATTTGCCTGGATAGTCTCAGATGAGAAGTGACAAATGAGAGTGTGGGATTATGTAAGGCTAACTCATCTCCACTTTCTTAAGGTCTTGTGACCCTCCACCTGTGTTGTCATGTGTGTCCTCCCAATGTACCAGAACTTTTGTTTCACTACTCGTTGTGAAAAGTTAAATTATTGAAGTATCATTCTGTAGTGTTTTCTCTCTTCTAATGTGTCCTCCCCACTTCCTTCCCCAAAAGATCTCAAGTCTACAGTGTTTAACTCTTAAACTGATTCATGTCTTAGGAGGCATGCAAGAAACCAATGCAACTGCATTACTTATGTAATCATACTTCTGGCAGCTAATAAAAATCCAATCCAGTCTTTTAGGTCATGGCACTGTAATCTGCTTTCAAATAGAATGTGTTCACCAATGTTTCATCTGTCTTTAAAGGTTTGAATTTTCTGATTTAGGATGTAGGAGGGTGAACTTGCTGTTTACACAGAGGGTAGATAAGCTGGATAGAAACAACTCAGGATTTGCACATGGAGAGCCGCAGTGTGCTTCAACCTTGACTGAGCCTGAGAAAGAACAGTGGGGCTCGGTTTTTGTACTCAACTATCTCTTTGGCTTACAGGAAAGAGTATCTGTAATTTGACTTCATGGTCTGAATATCCCCAGAGTTTCCCACTTAAACATTAGACTGAGGCTGTAAACTAGTTTTATGCAGATTCTTTGCTGCTAACTTGGCTGCTGGTGAGCCTGTTCTCAATATTTTGGAGGGAGAACAGCCAGTGAAAAGCAGTGGTGAACGTGAAAATTGCTGCAGGTTTCATACTTAAAATCATACCTTACTGTTACTCATGTGGGAGACATTCTCCAGAGTTAGTGGGATGTCCTTCATGTACTTGTTTATAGCTGTTGTAACAAAAGGTTAATTATTTTTAAAAAATCTTGCAGAATCTTCACTATACATTTTTTAAAAAGAATTTTCAAATCTGCATCTATCCTGCTTGCTTGCAGCTGTAAATTTTAGTTATGATTCTGAAATGCTTTATCGTTAAACCGTGTTTTGATAAGTATGGAATTTTAATTTTATGAAAGTCTCTGACATTACTTAGAAGTATATAGCATTTATGCATGGTTTAATATCTAATTTACAGGTGGCAGATTTAGGATGTGCTGATTGCAGCCTTCTCCGGATGCTGAAATTCTGCAGTTGCATTGAAGTGTTAGCTGGGCTAGATATCTGTGCAAATGTAATGAAAGAGAAAATGTAAGCTCTTTTATTGTTTTGAGATTTGTGTTTGTCTTGAGCTAGTGGTGTGGTGGGTTGACCCTGGCTGGAGGCCAGCAGCTCACTGAAAGCTGCTCTATCACTCTCTTCCTTAGCTGGACAGGGAGAGAAAATATAACAAAAGGTTCATGAATTAAAGGGCAGGGAGAGATCACTCACCAGTTACCATCATGGCAAACCAGACTTGACTTGGGGAAATTAGTTGAATTTATTATCAAAATCAGAGTAGGATAATAAGAAGTAAAGCAAATTTTAAAAACACCTTCCCCCTACCCATCACTCCTTCCTGGGTTTAACTTTATTGCCTATTCTGTACCTCCTCTCCTGCAGTGTTGCAGAGAGATCAGGAATCGGAATTACAGTCCATTGCATGTTGTCTGCTGCTGCTTCCTGCTCAGGGAGAGAAGCCCTTCCTCTGCTCCAGCATGTGGTCCATCCCATGGGGGAGCCAGTCTTCCATGAGCTTCCCCAGCCTGAGTCTTTCCCATAGGCTGCAGTTCTTCATGAACTGCTCCAGCCTGGGTCCCTTTCCACAGGCTGCTCCAGTGTGGGTGCTCCACTGGGTCACAAATCCTGACAGCCAAGCTCCTCTAGTATGGGCTCCTTTCTCCAGAGGGTCCTGCCAGGAGCCTGCTCCAGCATGGGCTTCCCCTCAGAGAAGTCTCCCCTATAGCCCACTGGCTACCTTGCCATGCAAAGCAAATAAAAGTGGCATGGTGCAGCATTTCTTGTAGAGGCTTTCAAAATGAGGGTAACTGCAGAAATAGCAGCTTGACAAATGAAGAGCTCTCTGTCATTGTTAGTTACATTGGATCTGTGCCTGGGGACTCCTGGGCTGTAGGTGCCCATAAGGTCACCTAATGTGGCCAAAGGTCTGGGTCTTGCAGAGGCCCTCAGGGTGTTCACATCTGAGAAATACACTGTAATGGCACTAATGCGTGGGGTTAGGAATATCTGCTTATGCTTATATGTGACATTATTGTCTTCAGACAGATCAGTTTTGATCTTTCTGGAATGTACATGGAACTTTCAGTCACAATAGTGGGGACTTGTTCTTGTTTATGATTCTGAAATAGGAAGGTTAGCTCAGTATGTGGTGTCTGGTTTAGAACCTCTCTAAAATGACAGGTTTATGTGATCTTTGAAGCATTGGTCCGATGGATGAACATAGGTTTCTTGAAAGCAGATTCATACAATTTCAGTTGATGTGTAGGATCTAGATGCTGGTGGTGTCTCTTGCTCTTTCTCAAGAATGAAGAGAAGTAACCTTTTATATTTAATATTTATTGTGTGTTTTGTCTAGTGCTGTATTTCAGAATGAAATTTGCACATGTACTTTGGTTTCTCAGTGTATTTTACTTGGAAAAAATAGGTAATATGCTTGTCTAAAACTCCCCCTGAAACCCTGCACAGCTTGTCTGAACCAGACTTACTGCGTGTCTGAAATTGAACTATTATCAGAATTTACAAGTGGCTTTCCAAGTGACTTGCAAGAATAATGGAAAATTTTGTAAACACAAAGGACAGTTTCTGGATTGACTTCTGCTCTTTCTGTCCTATTGTGGCTAGTTACAAAAAGTGTTTGTATGCATATTCTTTTTTATATCCATGTAAAGAAGTTAACTTTCTTGAGATTTGTGCATATAAATGAACTAGCTAACAACCTGCATAATTTATCTTGTTTTAAGGGTCCTTCCTGTAACATCATATTTTTAATACTTTTGTAGGCATACATTGTCTCCTCTTCCTGTTGATTATTTGCAACCATCTGAAAGATCCCTAACTGTTTCCTTGCATCATGGTTCAGTTGCCCATAAAGATCCTTGCATGATTGGTTTTGACTTGGTGACATGTATTGAACTGTGAGTATTAAGACAATACAAAATGGTTTTTTAAGTCCATTAGAGTTCAGTTTGGAATTTTGCCCATGCTCCAAACAGGCTTGATCAAACCTTTCAAGCAGAAGAGTAGAATTAGGAAAGTAGAAAGTAGAAGAGTGGCATCTTCTAACTTGTGTTTAAATTAACCATACTAAACAATTCAAGTAGTGCTTATGGTGGGAAGAAGATGCTGATGAAAAAGTGCAAAATGCAGGAGATTTACTGAGACAAAAACCCCTGTGCTGCCACTTGGCCACAGTGTCAGTGCTCATATTGCAGAAGTAGGTGTAAAATTAAAAGTTACAGATACGGGTTTGGGGTTATTTTGACTGGTTGTTAAGATCATAGTAGCGTGTTTCTAAACACAGAGATCAACTTACGCTTTTCAGAATAGAACACCTGGAAGAATCAGAGCTGAAGAAGTTTCCTGAAGTGGTGTTTGGTTTCATGGCTCCAAGCATAGTTGTGATCAGTACTCCAAATTCTGAATTTAACCCTTTGCTTCCAAGAGTGATGTTATACAGGCATCCAGACCACAAATTTGAGTGGAGCCAAGCACAGTTTCAAAGCTGGTAAGGTCCTAAGCATCATATGCTGGGTGCATATGATACAGCTCTGAGTGCCTAGTAGTGTGAGAAGTGAATGGCTGTGCATTTTCAGAGTGGTCCACTTACGTGGTTTGCTGTCAGTGAAGTGTCACATCCTGGTTTGGTGGTTTCTTTGCTGCTGAGAGTAGGTAAGCATATTCTGTGGGTTTTGTATTTAATGATGGTGATTAAACTGGCTTTTACTGTAACTGCTCTGCAAAAAAGATTTAAAAATTTTACTTACTTTTTATATATCTATATTACAATTAACACAGTTGAAGTGTAAGGTATCAATTAATCTTTTTGCATAATATCCTGCTATAGAAATTCTTCATAAAATCCAAGAAATGTGCTTGTTATATATGGTATGTAATCAAAGCACTCAGTTAGTAAGAGTATGCAAGCAGATTTATCAAATAACCACAGTAGTGGGGCATATTGAACACAGGATGGTTTAATGCATCATAGCGCAATGAAGGATTTAATGCAAATCATATATGCATGACAGAGGGTTACATGAGATCGATCTTACCTTTAATATCAGAAATGTAATAAAAATAAAATAAAGAGGGAGTGGGATGCTGTGATAACATTCAACTGGCAAGCAGTTGTGGAAGAAAATACATGGTACAATAAAGAATGCTATACCTCAATAGCCAGCTCTTGGTGTATCTGTCTTGGAAATTTTGCTCCTTAAACTACCTTGTTTCTGCCACACACTTTAAAGCATCAAGTGATTTTTGAGTAAATAGTTTTGCAAAGCTGGAAGCATGTATTTTCCCCTGCATAATGATACTAAAACCTGCCTGTTTTTAGCTACCTTATAGTATCTTAACAACATTTTCTATGCCTTCAAGTATATTTAGATTTTGCTTTTAGATATATGTGAATTAAAAATATTGATATTGCTGAAGAAGTGGGGGATTTTTTGGAGCTGTAAACATGAAAACCTTTGTGTTGTGAAATACAAATATTACAATATTGTTTAAAATACATGAGATGTTAATTTAGTTTTCTTGTTTTTCATGGAGAATGATGCAGGTAGGTTGTGCAGTTTTGGTTCCCTGCCTCAACCCTTTGTTTACACTGGCTGATTTATTATGAGATAGTTTTTGTTTAGATGTTATGTACACTGTTGTAACATTGATTAGGTAGATTTAGTATTTACAGCAAACCACACTTTCTCTATTAACTGGTCTCCTGTGGTTTAGGAGTGTGTATGCTTTTTATGGGTTCCTCTCAAATAATTTTGTTCTTGAAAATCAGTGGGTTTTAGTTGACTTCCAGGTTGGTGACTAAGCTACTGTGAGCATTAACATTCTCTGCAGGTATGTTAGAAGAAACAGTAATGTTTGAATAGCTAAATTACTGATACTAAATGATTCAGACTATGGTAGGCATCTTACAGCTCTGATACAAGTTTTGACAGTGTTTATTCTCAGGCATGGGAGTATTGTTAGAGAAATTATGTTCAAGCCTTCACAGCCTTAGAGTCTTGCTTCTCCTTAAGCATGCATCTTTATCACATGGAAAGATGAATACTTCATATAATTCGAATAATTTGTCTTTCTTAGGGCTCTAGAGACTGCTAGACGCTATGACTACTCAGTGGAATTCACTGGTGTTGGGCACCCACCAACAGGAATGGAGAAGGTTGGGTTTTGTACCCAAATAGGTGTGTTTTTTAGAAAATATCCTCAAACTGGTGAATCTGTTCAGTCTGAGAAACCCACTGAAGCAGTTTACAAAACAGTAAGTATTATTTTCTTCCTGTAGAGGTATGACTAAACAGAAAATTATCTATGACTGCCTGGGAGGTGGTGTTACCATGGACTACTGCTACTATCCACTCTTAGCTCTGATTGTCATCAGAACAAGAGAGTCTCATTCTTTGTGTTTCCAGTTGTACAAAGGCCTTTTAGGGTATTTGCTAAATAACAATATGGATAACCATTCTTATCTCAAGATACTCCTATCCTTTCTGCCAGCTATTTTTCCTCTAGTCATTAATTTTATTTATTATGTGGTTGTTGGCAATGACTGATACATAAAAAAAGGCATTTCTTACTAAATGCCACGTGATATAAATCAAACTTTTTTCAGAGTTGACATAACAGTTGAAATAACAGTGCAAAAATAAATATACTGTTGGGGTTTTATTCAATTCTATAAGGCCTTCAATTGTTTGTTTCAGTGAACATACTCTAGTATTTCAGTTCTTTGTGTAAAAATATATAAGTATTTTCACATGACTTGTGACTTGAACTGAAACATCAAGTGGTATTATGGTTTTATCTTTTATGGTTTCCAAGCTATAAAAACATTTGTAATTCCATATCTGAAATTTCTCTGCATGTGAAATGTCACCTGTCATCTGCTGCCATTAATAGAATCATGAAGTGCTCTTTAATGCTCACCAAACTTGGAAATACATCTAGGTGATGAATTTGTACTAGAAATTGCTTTCAGTATCTCCTGTTACAGATTGATTTTGGAGAGTTTTGACATGGGTATCCTTTGAGATTAAACAAGAGTGTAAATGTTGTGTGTTTCTTATAAAATTAATTTTTATTAGGTAACTAATTCATAGGAATAAATCAGCATTTCAAGATGTAAGTGTAAAGTAAGAAATAATTCTAGACAGTAGAACTTCATTGGTAGTGTGTTGGTATAAAGCTCTTCCTAGTCAACTGGTGGGAATGAAATTACCTGCTTAGTTTCCGTTATTGCCTGGAAGTACAGCTCAGTGAAGAATACCCTACAGGTTCACAGATTTCGAAGTCACAATTTCTTTTTAGCATTTCCTACAGCTGTGAGAGCATATTTAATGTTTTACTCTGAAAACAATAAATGACATGCTGTAGTCTTGGTTTCCAGATGACAGTTGAAGTCGTTTAGAATCCCCATCACTATGGAACTGTCCCCAGAACCTCATAATGAGTAATGTGAGAAGTAAGAGGTTTATTAAGAAGTAAAGAATTGCAGGGCTTTACCTTGCCTGATCCGCAAGTGTAGCTTGCAGGTATAGCCTGTTGGGTTTTGGGGCATTTTTTTAAATTCAGTTAACTGCCAGTGTAGTTGTAATACAGAAAACCAACTCATATTGCCTAGTTCTTCTGTTACATGAAAATATCTAATAAGCATAACAGGATTGAATGAAAAACTATTTTCACATTTTAGAAGCCTTTTTGGTCAACCAGTGTTAAAATCTGAGTTTGCAATAGTGATAAACATTTTATGTATTCTTTTATATTGTAAAGGTCTTCAAAGCAGTCTACCCAAGTCTTAAAGATGAGAAGTACTTGCAGAATGCAGTGATCAGTGAAGTTATTTTCACAGCCCAAATCATTAAGCACCGTCTAATGTCAAAACGTGAGGAGTATGGTGATGATCCTGAGAGAAAATCTAAATTTCAACCTTCAATGGACTATTTTTCAGACTATTTTGGAAAACTGGTGGTTGAAAAAAACATGGAACCATTTGTCAATGGAAATGAGGTTTACATACCTCTTGCAACAATATTTTCTTTTCCCAAAGTGAATCAACTTTGCGGTACCTTTGAGAAGTTATGCAAGCTTATTGCTGGCAAGGTCACACTGAGCAGTGATGGTTCTGCTGTGATGCTCAATATTGAACATGAAAATGAAGAGAATTAGATCACAGATTTCTCACACATAGTTCAGTTAAAGTAATGAACATGATTTTTTTAGAAGCTGTCTAATGGTATGTTCTGTATGCTAACTAGATCACAAAATCTTTTCTAACCTTCTGTCAGAGGTATTTATCTGTCAGCACCTCTCATTTAGAGAAGGTGAGTGCTTCTGACAAAGGTAACAGTAATGCATACGGGTTTCAAGTAGAGTATCAAGGGCTAAAAGGAAATAACTAGTTCTCATGAAAATGAAGTATTTGTTTGCTCTTTATTGCCTTACTGTAGCTGTCATCACTAGATTATTTGTGGTAGTCTCTTGTTAGCTTCAAGGATAGTTTGTTTTACCATCTGCTGTGTTGTGCTGAATAATGTGAGTCAGATGTAAGTTTAGGGCAATTTTTTTCTTAATTTCTATAAAATTTATAGATGCCTTTTTCAAGATGAGTACATACTCAGCCTGGATGAAAACCAAATGTTGTTCCAGCTGAATTATGAAACTGGCATCTTTGTTCTGTTTTTGAAAAAAAATTTAAAAAATTAAATAACTGCTGTGATTGTGTACACCTGGCTCTGGTGTACCTGAAAATTTTTATGTGTTTTCATGTGTAGCTGTTGTTCAAAACGGTAAAATCCAAGTAGAGTAAATGGAAAAAATTTAACAAGAACAAAACCCCACAATAAAACCAAAAAAAACCCTCCAACACCACCATCAAGAAAATAGGGGGGATAACTGTTGTTTGGTTTTGGTCAGAATAATTGAACAGAACATTTCTGATCAGTGTTATAAATTAAAAATTTTCCTTCTAGATTACAACAAAAAAAGGGATCTAAATGACACATTTGCCTGATAATACAGATGTCACTTTGTGATAACACAGAAGCAGAAAAAAGCAAAGCATTTAAAAAAGAAGTCCTTAACTGGACGACAAACTGAAATGGACTTAAAGTGCCAGTTAAGTTTGTCATTTTTTGCATTAAAAAAAGAGACAATTGTTTAGGAATGGATTGTAAGCTGAAGACATGAGTTTATTGAATGTCTGAGAGATTTGTATTTAAATACAGTTAAAAAAACATATAATCCACCACTACATCCCAAACAGTTTACAACATGGACATCTCCAGTATTCATATAACAGAGTTTACAAAAAGGAAAATACACCACCTAAATGTGGAAGTTATGATCCACTTACATGATGCACAATTAGATAATTACTTCATGAAGAGTTGCAAGTCAGAAGAATAAATTATTAGGATACAGTTTTATGAAAAGATGGATTTCTGTGTCAACTTCCCTACCATTTAAAAGATCTGCTCAGGCAAGAAAATACTGTTTCTAGTAAACAAAGTCATCTGTGACAGTTAGCTGTGTTGTTTAACTGAAAATGCAATGGGCTATGGAAGTTCCCTTCGGAATTACATGAGTAGCTGTACAATGTTTTTTAAAAGTCTGTTTTCCTCAAACTATGTGTAGTTTTCCTAGTAAACATAAGTAAACTACCATTTAACTACTACTGGTTTTAACAGATTTGTCACCAAGTATTGCAGTGTTAAGGAGTACTGAAAGCAAATAATGTATTCAAATTTCTGGCATCTTCTGCTTGCAATGGGATTTTTTGGTATGGATTAGTTATGTAACAGGAAAGGAGACTATAATGTTTTGAGAGATAGTTGTATACCAGCAGTTGAGTAGTTTCTGTTTAAAATTCCTGTGAAGAACAGAAACTGATAATACCACACTTCTATTAAGAGCAGCTAAAATAGAATCTTTGTATTAATTCTTTTACCTACCTAGACACTTTAAAGAGATTATAATTAACAGTAGAAATAAAAGTATGTAAGTACCAAAACTGAGAAATAGCTCATGTTCATCATATTCAATAACAGTATTCTAGCTTGAAAAGCTGGAGTTTCCTTAAAAATAAAAATTTAATAATTCTACTCTATGGATTTCTGGAAAACAAAGTCTGCTTTTCCTAATTTAACCTATTAAATACTGCCTACTTTTACATCAATAAAAAGGCATCAGACATCACTCTGAGCAAAATTTGAAGCATTCTGAGCTTCCAAAAGTGGCCACAATATTTTTATTCTAGGCCTTAACTGATAAACAGTACCACTAAATGTAAAAAAAATTAAGTCATTTACAGTTAATTACACCTATTTGTTACCTAACACATCCCTTTAAAAATGGATTCTTTCATATTCTCAATGAAAATTTAAAGAGCTCTTTCCTGCCTGTCAGGAAAATCACTACTTGTGCAAATTTAAATACAGTACATTGACCTAATGTAACAGTGGACAGATAGCAAAAGAAGAAGTGTTCAACAAAGCTGTTGCACACTAAGACTTTTTCAGTGTGCAGAGTATGTCTACTATAAAGTGCTTCTCTTAACAAGTTACATTAATAATAGTATAGATGTCTACCTAGTGTTAAAGCTTCAATTCCTTAGTAAATGGTTTAATCTCCCTGTACACCCCCAATCCTGCAAGGCACATTGAAAACACATGCAAAGCACTGATTGTGAAGGATTAAACTACAATTAAAAAAATTAAGTGGTAGTAAACTACTGACTAGGTTTGTAAACAGTACCATCCCATTGAATCTCAAAGTTCATGCATTATCGAGCTGAGTTGCTGTGGGAGCAGCTGCTGAACTCCAGATTTAACAATCGAGGCAGCTTTCTTGATAATAAACTATTGTGCCTTAGCGTTTTGATGGGGAATCCCACTTTTCTCATCACTCGAACAAAAAAATGTCACATTTGATGCATTTAAACCTGTAGACTTAATTTACCGTTAACACAACTGATTAGTGGCTGGTTTAGATCTATTTAGTTTTGGGGGTTTGTTTTAAATGTATATGACGTTCACCTCTTCTGTTGAACCTTACTGAGTTGTACTCAGTACTCCTAAGAGAAGGCTTTGTTAAAACATAGCTGGCCTGTTTTTTTTGGAGGCCATGACTTTGACCTGATAAAAACAGACTTGATAGGAATAGTTAGTTTCTGTAAAACTAAATTGGCATGTAGGATCAAATTGAGTAATTACTTTTCTCAGGTTCTTTTAAGATCAGCTTTTGGAAGTTTCTTTAGGAAAAGGCATTACGAATAAAGTCCATCACCACAACTGATCTTATATTGAATATTGAAATGGAACTTGCTTCGTCATGCTTCCACAGATGTTTCACAGATATTAAGTAATTCCACTAACATCAGACAGAGTTTATAAAAATGGTGCAAGTGCTCTCACAAGGTACACATAGCTAAACATTGCCTTCATACCACAGAAGATGATGCCGTATGAGCAAGAGGCATTCCACTGCTTTTCAGAAAAAGATCACATTGCGTTCATTTTGTCTTTCTCAGCTCTTGCAACAGAGCAAACAATAGCAGAAGTATCAACACCAGAGCTCTAAGTTTTCCTCATTCGACATTCCAATTTAGCGTTTTATCACCACCTGCTCATATGTTCCAGATCCTACCCTGAAAGTTTGAAAAAAATCAGTTCAGCGTCAATTTAAATGGAAGCTAAATAGCAAGTATTGCATATTAGCAAGTGTATTGTTTAAACAACTCAATCAACCAACAACCCTTCCAAAATAACCCCAACAAAACCTCTCCAACCAAACCAGCTAAATGTGAAGGGTAGAAAATGTTCATCATTATTACCATGTCGTGGAGTCTCCTACACTTTAATGCATTAAAGAGATTTTGTTATACTACAGTCAAAATGAACGAAAAGTAATGTTACTGAACAAGAAGTTACTACAGAACTTGACTAGAATTTCTTAAACATCACCTTTAGGGTATCCTTCCCCACAGCTATATCATATGCAGCTAATACTCTTCATATACATTTATACATAAATAGACCAACGTGTCTAAAAAAACCGAGAAAGTGATTGTCATCTTACATGAGCATACAAGAAAAACATCTTCAGTCTTTTGTTCACTCTCAATTGTAAACAAAATTCTCCCGCCTCCCACGACAGCCCATACTGGGTGGTTTTCCACAGCAAATTGCAGTTCTATGTAAAAAATTAATAGACCAAGCTCTGCCTTGATACAGTATTGTGCCTGGACTGTTCTGGCAACTGCATCAGGACAGGTCTTTGTGTGATACAGGGTGTGTTCTGTACCCATTCACGTGATCCTAGACAGACATTGGTGTGCCCAGTTTGCAGAGAAGCCAAGGAATCATCTTTTAACTGTTAGTATTGCGTGCACCTATAAAATGCTACTATTTTATGACTTCAATATATTATCAACTGCTTTTATACCTAAGTTCATAGTAATTGCTGAAATACTGAGGCTATTCTAATTTCTTGAGCTAAAAATGTTGAGTTACATTGGACTGCAGAAACACAGTATTAGAGCATATTCTTGCCTGGTTTTCATACTTTCTCATCTGAAAATTAACACATTCAGGTCAAGTCATATATCAGGGATTTGAAGAGGGTTTAGAGAAGCAAAAAATGTCTCTGGTTCTAAATTACAAGATAATCTGAAGCAGATTATGAAAAGAAAGAGTTTAAGGCTGCAAATAGCTGAAAGATGAACAAACCATTGAAACAAATAATGTAACAAATGGAAAAAGGATTTGAGAGAAAAACTAAACTAAAGAAAATTAGGCTTGTTATCAGGAAGATGTAATAGTTTGATACTGTAAAGGTAGATGTGTAAAACACTTAAAATTTTTTTCCCACTCCAGGATAACATCATAAGGCTGTAGAGCTCCCATTTGAAAGTGGTGTCTGTTTCCTGTGTCCATACTGAAACGTTTCTTGTATCTGAAAACTTTGGAACTGAAACTCTTCAGAAGGTCTGAAAGTTACAATTCTTATGGCTGACACATCAGTTCTGTTTTGGAACTAAACTATGTGTCCTATTTTAAAAACTGACAATCTAGCTCTTTTGGTGCTTTTTAATGATACAGAATAGAAAGATACAAAGATCAAGAATGTAGATACAGAATAATTGCTATGTAAGATGCATTTTTATTTAGTATTGCCTATGGATTAGTTGTTCAGGCTACATACCTGTTAGGTAGATGGTGGCTTCCAAAAGAAGTGCTTCCACCAGGGCCCACAAATAATCTTAAACCTTCTTCTAAGAGGGAAATGAATTAAAATATGTTAGCTTTCTTTAATGTTGGCCTAGATAAATCTAAGTAATTTAAAATCTACCAGTTTTGTAGCTGATACTTTCAGATGCAAATACTTTAAGTAATAAAGAACCAACTCCTAAATGGTGCAGGTTGGAGGAAGTACCTTTATTACAGATTTGCACCTGCTCTTTGAGGCTTAAAGTAATGCCCTGGGAAAGCTCCCTGAGTCATGTAAGAGTATTTTCAATTTCTGGTAGACAAGATGAAGTAGAAAATGTAGCACAGTCCTTATGAACACAAACATCAGGGACCGTGAAGAGAGTGGGTTTTCCTAAGGCCTGTAGTGTACATCAGTTTTCCCTAAGCTTCCTTATTTATCTCCATACCTTCTGCACTTGAGTCTAAACTGAAGTCTTGACTCTGGAGTATTTTTTCAACTATATCATCAGCATCAACTCTGGTAGCATCAACCCTCTTCAGCTGTGACTCCACAGAGTCTTGCTTTACAGGATGTCTGCAAAAATAAATATATTTAGAGCTCTTAGACATGATAAAGTAATTTACTTGTGCTAGATAAGGCTTTCAGATTAAGTGTACCTGCATTGTTTTTCTGGTGGTGCATCTTCAGTAGATGTATCAATATCAGCTTCAGTTACTTTTGGCTCAGTCTCTTCACATGGCTCTAGAATACTTCCAGTTCCTGTTGAGGTACTTCCCACTGAGGTACTCCCCACGGAGGTGTTTCTCCTGTGGCAGAGTTCAGACAGACTGGATGATCTAGAGTGGCATGTGCTATATCCTGTTGGAAAATGCAGGAGAGGGGTTAGCTATGTTCTTGACAGGACAGGTCCATCCTGAAAGCAGAATTTGTGTTTTGTCTTCTTATAAAAGGACTTCAGAAAGTGCTATGAATGTATGTGCATACATCAACTAGACAACTGACTTCAGGTTTTGTACTCTAGCACAGGCCATTTTCTTTTTGTTCTAAGTAACTCCTGTTTATATCATAACAAATAGAAGGACAAATATCATCCCTTCAGCTTTTAGAGCCAAGTCTCCGTTTTTTTACTCCTGGAAGAGGTAAAAATCTCATTCAGTTACATTAATTGGATGGAGCAAAGGCAAAGAGCTGTCTCACATTCAAAGAGATAATCCAATGCAATTTTAAGAGAGAAAAATGTTACTCTCGCCACACCTGAAACTCCTTGGAAAACGCTTTCAACCCAAACCCTTTTTAAAACACAAAGTAAACTTATTTTGTACTGTCTAATTGTGAAAGAAAAATAACCCCCAACAACTCACAACAAAATTGTGAACAGCTACCTGACAGTTTTGATTGCTGACTTGCATAGCTTGATGTTCTGGAATGTCCACATGCACCAAGTTCATCTGGGACTGAGACGCTCTTTGATGAGATATCTGCAACATATGCAAATCAGACAGTGTTCCCAAAGCCAGCTTTATTGCTACTTTGCCTGTAATCTTGATTAGACTCAAAAGTCACATTTTCCAGAGGGATTAGAGACTTGACACTGGTTTTCTACAAGTCTTTTGGAGATTCAAGTGCTGCAAAAATACCATGTATGCTAATGAATACACATTCTTTAAAAAATAAAAATAATAATATGTATCTGAGCAAAACAGAGAGTACCATTGGGTTAGAGATATTTGTATGAAATGTAGTTGTAGATTTGTCTAGTGTACATATTAAAGAGATGACCACACTTTCTCCAGTACCATAGTATAATGTTGTGCCAGATATTTGCTCTCTGAAAAGCTAACCTGCTTAAAAACTTCAGCTGTGTTGGAAGCAAAAACTCACAAGACATGTAAGAAGGTTCCTTTGTGGGCCAACTGTCAGCATTACTTTCAGATTTGAAGTATTTTAAACATCTTGAAACTCTGAGGCCAGTTATACAAGCATTGAAAAATTTAGAGCATTATTCTGTACCTGCTATACCCAGATGTGCTACTTTTAAGTTTTCTCCACCTTTCCTGTCTTCATGCAAAGACTCTGATTCTCCAGCAATTGCTATAGATGTTGCTGTGGAAGGAGGCCTGTAAGAGAACAGTGGTTAAGATTTGCTGTACTTTTGTTGTAATCCCTCCAAATTGATCAGCACACAGTTTTCATTCAGATATGTTGGCATAATTCATACTGTGCATCAAGTTAACAGACCTACAATGCTTTTCTGGAAACATGCTGCCTAGTTCCCCATTGAGGGAAATGAAAAAAAAGAAGCTTTTTCTGTTGAGCTTAAGGACATTTTACAGAATCAATCTGCTAGCCCCTCAGGCTTCTGGAGATCCTGGGAAAAGCTTTTCCCTTTTCTGATGGTTGGTGGAGTGGTATGTCTTTAATTTGAAGTTGTTTCTTATTTCTTTAAGTGTGTGAATCACAGGACAGTTTACATGCTAAGAATATATGTAATTCAGTACTTGAATAAATACATGAAAAGGTGGAAAGTTAAAAAACCCCAGTGTGCACAACAGTTGGCCAAGTTCGCTTGTGTGCTGTGACACACTCCTGGCTTTGTTTCACCCCTGTCACAGGGCAGGAAATGATCCTGGACTAATAAACCTCCCAGCTCCTAATAAAGGGGCCTATGGCACCATCTCCATGTATTGCCCTTTAAATTTTACCTCCTACAAAACAAAAAAGCATCACATATGACATAGTTTAAATTTTAGTTCAATGTTAAAAGGCTTTTAATAAAGCTGAAGTGCTTGTCTGAGTTAATACCAAGACCCAAAGGGAGATTTTATTAAATTAATAAACCTCTTAGTTTGTGTTTTGCTAGTGCAAAAGAAACTAATTAGAAAATTACAAAGTGCAAGCAATCTATTGCAAGCAAATACAACCAAAATAACATTTCAAGATGTTACCTACGTTTTTTTCATGCCTAGTTATTTTCTACTTTGGGAACAGACTGTTGGTCTGCATATAAATGGTTATTTGTTGACATTTTTAGATTTGACATATTCTATAAATTAGTCACTGTCTTCATGTAGAGTAACATAGCCCCTCTTAAGTTATGTTTGAAAGTAAAGAGAGAAAGAAAAAAGCACTTCTAGAAATACAGTGCCTGTGTGACTTTACTGCATAACACAGTTTTGCAAGCAAGAGCTGAATGGTTGCAGGGATGTCATCCCAGATCAAACACCAAGTCTTCTAGGCTTCTTCATAAAATATGTAGTTGAATCCAGATTGTGAAACTGTTTTAAGGTTTATTTCTATAAAGGACATCTGGATTAGATAAATTTTTTGTTCTGTTTGTGTTGAAAGCTTATGTTCCAGAAAATGGTTGTATCACCAGTTTGGAAGAAAATGCCAAGTCTGAATAATATGAGTTAGAGACTTTTTCCTAGGGATCCAGAAAGCTATTTAGGTATTAATTTCAACTCCTTCAGTACACTGCAGTAAAAACCAAATACATTGCTTTGTTAGTAGCCAAGACTAATGATTAGTTGCCTTTGAGGAGTTGTTTATCAGTTCAAGTGATGTATTTGGTAGTAGGTCTGGCTCTAAAGTAAATCTGCTAAAGTTGTGCTGAAGTAAAAGAGGTACTAAGTAACTAGGGATACAGAAAATTTTTGCCCAATCAGACAAATTCAGATAATATCCTCTTGCTATTTATTGAGTAAGCACAAGACGAGATTCTACAGTGTGCAGTGTTCTATTCTTCTCGTTAAAGGTTAGTAAAAGAGAAAAGAAAGGACATTTATTGGTGCAAGGGGACATTGAAGAGTACTGTGGTGAATCACCTAAGCTAGACTGGTACAAAACCACAGCACAACTATTACACTTCCTTAACTACAGACAAGGACAAGGAGGCCAGAGGATCCTCAATGTATAACAGTGAATTTTCCTAGCTACCTGCCCCCTCAGATGTTACCTCTTGCATCTTTTACTAAGTTGAATAATGTCTTTGCTAACTAAATATCTGTAAGTGTACTAAGTTTTATCACTCTTGTGTTGTTTGTTGGGGATTTTTTGCAAATGAATATTCCAAAATCATCTGAGACTTGTGAATAAAAGGTATAGCAGCACATTTTCCAGATCACAAGTATTAGTCAGATCACCCCATACCAAGTATATTTATATAAAGTTGCTGTGAGAACAGTTTCCCTGAAGTGTGTTTTTTTTTTTTTTACATATCTACAGGTGAGTATTCTATGCTTAATACTAAGTACCTAACAGCAAGAAGAACTATGACACTTCTACTGGCAATTTTACCATGTTAGTCATTATTCAGCTACCATTCCATTTTTTTGTGCCTTTTTGTTTTTTTAAATGCTATTGCCAGATTGGAGAGATGTAAAAATACAAATTCGAATGTAATTCTCAACATGGAATGTACAATCAAAACACCACAGAGATTTTTTACAAACTTACATTTTAAAGCACGGGTCTCCAGACATCAGCTGCATGTTGATCAAAACCTACATATTAAGAAAACAAAATCCACCATAAGAAAAAAAAAATTAGTGTGTGACATATACATGGTCCACACATGCAAATAAACACACTTAGGCAAAAAACTACATCTGTTTTCTTAGTAGGCATACAAACAGCACAAAATACTATTTAAAGTAAGATAGTTACACATACAAGATTCTGAAAGAGACACACTATCAAGGAGAATCTTAGAATTATTAATAATTAAGATGGCTTCAAGGGAAAAACAGAGCCAAGAAACCTAAAATCTGAATGAACAAACAGAACATTGTTTAGACCAGTGAGTGCTGAAGTATGTTCTTTGCTGAAGGTGTTCAGTGAACTGCTGGCTCTCAGGACGGGTTGTGCTAACATCACAGACAGCAAAACCTTTACACGGGGTAAATAAGCCATAGGACACAGTACATTGAGGGCTTGTTAGGCAGGTCAGAGCCATCAGTTACAAGCGTCCTGGACAGTCTGTGACTGTCAGAGATACCAGAAAGTCCATGTATAGACTGTATACTGAATAATATGGGAAATTAATCCCCGTGTCTCAGTAGGAAAAGAAGTGGTTTTTTTAATTACCTGAAACATTCTCAATGGAATTATTTTTAGGTTTATGGAGCTTATTCACTTTTTTTAACTCTCTGGACTAATGGAAGAGAATGTCAGAGTGGGTTTCTTCCAAGAATTCTCCCCAACTTTTACAGTGATTACTTACAAATAGAAAACAGGAAAATCTCAGGAGTCATGGAGGTGTTGAAGGTGGCTTGTACATAAATAAGCAAAGATTCACTTTCAGAAAGATGCACAGAAAGTTGTCCAGTCTTGATACCATATATTAACGTTCATTTTTCAGCTCCCCTTAGACTAGGAACACCTTTTGAAAGCTTTTCTTTTACAGCTATCCAGCTCCATTTCAAAGAGAAGGACTAATTCTGGTTTTGACTGTGTGGATTTTAATGACTGTCTCTAACACTTTTGGTTTTACTTTAAATAGCTTTCCTTCCAGAAAGAGGTTCAGCAAATAAGTTTTAAATTTCATTAAGTGCTTAATAATAGCACTTGTTCTCTCCTTTATTGCTTTAAGTATGATAAAGGAAAGAAATTACTTTGAGAATGGAGTTGTCTTGTCTTGTATTTTTGGTATCATAACCTTCCAGTAAACAGCGACGAGTGGTATTTCCTGATCCAGCAAACTCTGCTAGATTTAGATCTGCAAATCCCAGCTGTTAAGAGAAAATGACAAAGTTAATAGTAAGCATTTGACTAAACGAAGGTACTTGCTAATTACACATTGAGTACCACTCAATAGCAGTTTCTTTCAAATATGTATAAGAAAATGCCCATTTAAAGGGAATGGACCAAGGTAAAAAGCAGAAACAAACCCAGAGTATAAAATTCAGCATATTTCTATTTTCAGTTTAAAATTCAAAGTGCCAAGAGAGAAAAATAATGAGGAGAATTTTCTTTATTTTTTAATGTAAAGGTAAATGTTTACTTTTACCAACCCTGTCTGCATACTAGCCCAAAAGAAAAAAAGTTTTGGTGCTACAACATTGTTATATACTTATTAAACACACTGATTGAAAGTTCCAACAGCACTGTGTCACTATAATGCACATAACGACATCATGGGTATTAAGTCCTATTCTGGAATTACTTTAAAAGCACATAAAATGCCAAGAAAGAAAATCTTATCTGTAGGCAAAATTAGCTACATCTCAATTTTATTTACCTTTGCATATGCCTTTCCTCCTTTTAATTCCTAGAAAAAAAAAGGAAAAAAGGCACACCATTAAGCCATTAAATATACTGACTCAGGATTTTTCTTTGTTGTTTTTTGTTGTTGTGGTTTTGTTTTTTTGCTTGGTTTTTTTGGTTTTTTTTAGAAAAGCACGTATTAATCTTTATTTTAAAATATCTCCCCACACATTTGCTAGACTATGCTGTTGTCATTTAGACCTTAATATTCATAATGCCTTTGGAACAGGTCAGCAAGACACTTGTCTTGGAGAGAGGAAAGACAAGTGCCAGCTGGCATTTGGCTCGTACAAGGTCTGGCCCCAAAGGTAGGATGTGCTGCATGCAAAATTCTGGTACTTAGCACAGTTCAAGGCTTCTAAGCTTACTGCTGCTTGCTGGAAGTGTCAGTCAGGAGCTAACTTTATAAGCACTGACAAGAAATTCCTTTGCTGCCCTGCTGGAAAAAGTGTTTTCTTCAATAAAAACATAAATCCCCCATGAATTAGTCAAAGTAAAGTAAGTAATAAGATTACTACAAAATTTTAACTAAAGAAATACCTGATGTGATTGCAGTTAAAATTTGCTTTATGACGATTATCAGGCATTCAAAAATTAGAATATAACCAAGGAAGAAAGAGCAAGGAAAGAGGAGAGGAGGGGAAAAAAGCTACTTACCTTCCGTACAGACACCCTGCAAGTGCAAGGATCCAGAATCCCTGTTGTGGCACTGGCACTGATTTTACATGTAAAGAAGAACTTTTTCTTCCAGCGGACACAATTTGCCTGTACCACCTCCCTGCAAGTAGAGAGCATGTGTTCACAGTTAGTTGCACATACATTGAGAACCACACACTGCAATAAGACAGCTCAAGACCAAACACCAGTTCCACTCTTTGTATACAGAGTGATCACTTCATGCAAATTCTGTCTCAAGGCCTGAATAATAATAATAATAATAATCCCCCATTCTGGTCTTAACATTGTAGCATGCCTAATAACTGTTTCAGACTTTGACCAGGGTATTAGACCTGCAGAAGTATTCAACAGCCACGTTTTTGCAAATGAATGAGAGTGTAATTTCTGCAGTTTGCCTCAGGAGAGTGAAGTTTTCGTGAATATCAGCTCCCAGGCACTGTCTCCCAAGCTGCTGAGCTTTGCAATGTGCTCCAGATAGCATCTTTGACAAGTAGTTTTTCAGCTCAGAGAAAAGGAGCATCTTACAAGCAAAACTACATAAATTTGAGGCCTGGAAAAGTAGAAGGGAGATGATGTGCAATAACCAGACACAAAGTAATGCACTTGAGACAAATGAGAATTGCAGCTACATACTGTGAGCTTGCCATCTGAGAGCAAAATAAGCTGACACATTTGAAGGGATCTGTTTTTCACAGGAGGGTAACAATCTGACAGTATGATGCAGTGAGAAAAAAGTTAGAAGGCCTCAAACTACAGAGCAAGTTTCTAGAACAGCTTTCAAATAAGAGAAGTAGACACATAAAGAGTCTTTGCTGTATTTTACGACAAGGTTGGCCAGTCTGTCACTAACAGGGGGCATAAGGACTCAGATTCTGAGGACTTGCCTCAATAATCCAAAGTCTTTTTCTAAGCCCCATGTTTCTAAAATCACAATTTGGAACTGTGAAAAAACTGTTAATTTCTTCTACCATTCTAACCACTGAAGTACAGTCTTCACATATAAAAATATTTCTCCTTTTTCCTTTTCCATTTTTCTAATACATACATTCCTATGTTTTATACTAACTTCTGACAGCAGCTTATTATTGAAGAAGCAGTTTGAAGCCTTTAGCAGATAGAATTCTGTGGTTCTTCAGAAGCTGGAGCCAGAGTTCATCACTTGTACAGAAAAATGAAGAATTGCAGGGTGCTCACAAAAGCTTCCTTTGCTGTGCTGGTGAGACTGCCAGCTCCAGTGCTCACTGGCACTGTGACTTCCTAAGGTGGGAATAAGTCAGACTGCCTAAAATGAGTCAGAATAATGGCCACAACAGACTAACAGATTCTGATGATACAACACTGAGTCACATTCAAGCATGTGACCTGAAAGGAACATGCTCTTTAAACACCATGATCTACTCTTTATCTGAGATGTTTTACATTGAAAGCTTTCCTGTACTTTGGGAAAAAAAAAAATAATCCCATCCTGTTGTCATGTGAGTTATTTAAATACAAGAACTAGAATTCAAAAAAGGCAAATTACAAACAGTTACATCTCTATTGAAACAGGCTCAGACAAGAAGACATCAAGTAAAATACACCCTTAAAAGGGATAATTGATAACTGCTAACATATGTGACATATAAAAAAGTGCCACTAAACTAAAAGTGTTCACTTGTCATCCATAAAGTTCAGAAAATCCTTTCTCATTACATCTGTTTGTTATACAAGTAGGACAGCAGTCATCATCGTCCTTCCCACCACCCTTTCTTTGTCACCCAGGACACCACTGGCTCTACCAATAACAGCATCAATTCTGCTGCTATTCATCGTTTCACTAAGTTCTTGTAGTGTTTTTATTTCTGTAACATTTCCAGTTAGTAATAATGATACTTCTTTCCCACTGAAAAAGTGTTTTTGTAAACTCAAAGCAATGTACAACTCAGTATTATGGTTCAAGTTGTTTCTGCTTCTCAGAACAGCCTTCTGCCTCTAAAGCAAAGTCAAAGCAGCTGCACGTTCCACAGTTACAGTGTTCCAGACATCACTTACATGGTAGCAAAAGATAATGCAGTGAACATTAAATGTATTTTTGCTTGTAAATGCAAGATAAATGTAAGTAACATCTGCTTGAGAAATGTAAGTGTTCTTAAAACCTTTAAGGATTTTGAATTTATTTCAGCATACCAATAGTACTATATGGATATCACGGTTCAGATAAGAAAGATAGCACGAAACCACTCTGCTTTTGACAGACTCAGTCCACTCACATCACAGGTCAGAATTTGCAAACAAGTAGAAGTGGCAGTAAAAAGGCCTCAGTTGTGGATACTGATGGTCTAATTTTTCTAAAAGGAAAATCAAATAAAACCAGGAATTCTGCTTCCTTCTTGTAAGGATGTCAGAAAAAAAAATATCATTAGTTTCTTTCACTGGTATATAAATCACAAGATACTTGAAAAATTTGTACACAATTCAAAAAGAAACCCCAAAGCCAACCAACTGTCCCTATACCCACTAAACAGTTCTTCTAATTCCACTATATAAAAGAAAAAAATGATGTATTTTAATTCAGATAATTTTTTAGTAAAGAGAAGTACCATCTAGCCATTCCCATCACGCTAAAAAAAGGTCAGATAATCAGAACATATAACTTCAACAGCAACATCTAAGTTTATAAGATTCTTAGTTAAATGCAAGGCCTTTAGAAAATAAACAGCTGTATTGATTGGCTGCTATGGAAATGAACCCAGATAACTTCTGGCAGCTGTGCCAGTGCTGCAGGCTCGCTTGGGAGAGCTTTCCGTTCTGAGTCAGTTTCCTATGAGCCTCCCAGTCACTTTACCATATGCAAAGCAAAACCAGTTGTTTTCTTAATCAAAATGTATCTTAGTTACCAAGATGCACTGGAATACATACTAGGCTGTAGTGCTTCGGTGTAATTTAATAGATGCTGTCAATAATATGTAACCAAGAATAAATTCAATAAACAGATACTGTAGGATAAAATTACTCCAAAGTATAGTGTAAGTTACCATCACTGTTTTTTCTTATCAGGGACAATTTCACATTGACTAAATTCCAAATGCAAGATTTCAACTGTAAACAAGTCTTTATTTATATGTTTTGCATACTGTACACAATTGCCACTTAAAATGTTGAATAAAAGTATTGGATTTTTCTTCTGACCCACAACAGGGAAAAAAATAAACTCAAATGAAAGAAACAATAAATCCTAATCCAGTCACCTTTTCATCCTAAATTGTTAACAAGGGATGGACATCTTTTTTTCAAGGTGTTTATGTTTATCAGATTGTTTGTTTATTTCCACATGGATAAAATAATGGCTTGTTCCAGCAAATAGCTAAAAATGCAAAAATAAATCACTTTTAAGGACCATAAGTGTCATGGGGAAAACCCCTTCCTGCTAAATGGAAAAGCTTTAGCATGAGAAGCTCTGAAATAAAGAAGCCAAAACTCCTTGTGGACATCTACCAAAAGACTCTGTTCCATTAATCAGAAAATTTACTGGAGTTTTTATCTGAATTATTCTAAACAGCCAGTTAGAATCTTTAGCTATATGAGGATGATTACGTTAAACTGCTTGTGTTTGTAGTGCAATTATTTTAGATTTATTGGTCACCAAAGAAACAAGAAATTGTGATCATTTATTTTATGATGCCATTCAATCTTTATATCAGACTATGTTCACATGAAAATACCTCCAGAACTACTTTTGGATTCAGCTGTGTCAGTACACTTATTTATGTCAAAGACATTGGTGTTTGCTTATGCATCTTACAGCTTGTGGACAGAACATGAGTTATCTACTCACTAAATACCTTGAAAAAATAGCTTTTTCACTGCATGCGGTAAATGAGAACATTATTATTATCTTTTAAAGCTAGTAATTTGATGAGAGAGTCATCGAAGTTTTGCTTGCTTATTTTAGAAGAAGATCTCTCATGTTGCTAAGATGGCCTGAGAGAAGCAAGGCTGCTGCAGCTCGGCCCCTCAGATGCAAGCGGCAGTGAGGTTGAAAGGTATTCCCGGGAATCCCCGCTCCCAGCAGACGCAGCCGGCCCCAGGCACACAGGGCACTCAGCCCGCCTGCCCCAACAGCCTTACCCAGCCCTCGGGCGGAGCAGGACAGAGGTGTGCTAGACACATACACAGGGAGAGACCTGTGTATGGCTCCGAGGCTGTCCCACCTGCTCCATTTGCTCCAGGTGCTGGCACCACAGGCACAGAGATCTCTGACTCCTGGTCCCACCCCAGTGGCTGGCATTTGCTGTGACCTATCTGGACTCTACAGCTGCTGGCACCCAAGTGCTCTGGCCCACAGTCCCGGGCCAGCTGCTGGCACAGAGGACGCACAGGACCCTGTGACCCACAGTCCCACTCCCATGGTATTAAGGGTGCTCATTCTGGCCTCTCCTGTTGCTGGTAGCCGTGTGACACTCCTGACTCCAGCTGCTGGCACTCAGACATCCCCTGCCCCACAATGCACACTGAACAGAGAGCAGAGAGCCCTTCCCCAAGAAAATCACAATGTAGTTCAATGGGAAGATACAACAGACAGTACTAATTAGAAACAGATCAGACAAACGTACAAGCCAGCAAACTATTTACATCCAACTGGCCCTTTATCCCCTTAACTCCCTATTTTTCCCCCCCCTTGTTCCTCCTAAAACTCATCCCTTCCTCCACCTTTAGTTCCTCCCCGAATTGTCCCATGAAATGCCTCTTCCCCTTTATCCCATAGGCAGCAAGTCCCTTCAGTCCAAAACATGCTGTAGTGTTAGTTCAACATGATGGGGTTCCCGCCTGGACAACGGGGCTGAGGCTGTCCTGGGACAGCCCTGGGAGGGGCCCAGACAGGATGTCCACTTGGCCAAGCTCATCATTTCAGCTCCCCACCTGCCTGTGTGTCCCTGGGCTTGTGTAGATGGGCTTTGATGGGCTGATGGTTCCTGTGACAGGACTGGGAACAGCTGGAGCTGCGTATTATTCCAGGCCCTTCACCCTCCCCTGCCTTTGCTGACTGCACTCCTTTGTGGTGTGCAAATGGACTTCTATCACCTAAAGCTTACTTTGACCAACCCCTCTCTGAATAAACTTAATACAAGTAGCTCTGTCCTTTTGATACATACACAGTATTTAGTAGACTGGAGTTGCAGAGTTATTTTTAGTGTAGTAAATAGTCTTCTAAAATGGGAGCAATATCCCATTCATATAGATATTTTATATATATACTTTTTATATATCTAACATCTTTCTTCTGCAGAAAGCTGGAACATCTAACAAAGGCCAGTGTCGTGATCCTACCTTACAGAGACAGGAATTAAGGCATTAACCTACAATCTAACTGTGCAGCCACACTATCAGTGGCTTCAAGTTCAGGTACTTTAGAATTAGAATAGAGTTCTCATTTATACTATACATTAACACAGAAGGGTTTGGTATGCAGGAGACAAATACTCTCTTGCACTCCTCCTACTCAAAATCTACTTCCATGTAAAATTCACTCAGTGTCATAGTTGAGGGAAAGATACAGGTACCCGTGCAACAGGGTCCTGAAGCAGTACTAAGCTACACTTCAAATTGTTATCCAATAAACAAAATGCTAAATTTAGGCTTCATATAAAAAAGTGCATCACTTGAATTAAGTTCTCAGAGCATGAGCTCCAAAATACATGCTGTAGCAATAAGCTTATGCAAAGCTTTTAACATATTTCTCTATTCAGGAAAAAATTCAGTTTACTTTTTTTACTTTAATATTCTGTTTCCCCCATGCCTAAGGCATATAAGACAATGCATTTTCTCCAACAAAAACATTTTTTCCTATGCATTGCTAAAAATCTGAACAAAACAAGTAATTTACAAACAGAGCTTCAATGGCTCACAAATTTCAGGACTAAGCAAACAGCTGGCTCTGCAGGAAGAGCTCCACTTGTTTACAGTGCACAGCTCCCCAGTTAATTTGCTCTTAGTACGTGCAAAACTTGAACAGAGTAATAATTTTCTATTCCACATGTTTTTACTTAGAATAAAACAGGTTACATTTTTAACTAGCAGCATTTCATGTCAACAATTTCCTATAAAATATGTATAAACTGATCATGGATGAAAAACTGCTGGTTACAGGCAAATGCAGAGACCTAGAAGGGAATTAGCACTGTGAAGGGCAAACTTTATTAGAAGACTGCAGTCAGCAAGTCAGAGGAAATTGAACATTTGAGACTGTATCTGCAGCACTGTGCTTGGTTTTGGGGCCTTCTCAACAGAAGACTGATGAACTGAAGCAAGTCCAGGGGGTGTAAGATGAGGGTCTAGAGTCAGGGATGAGTTCTTCTCTGATGCAGGAGAATTTGGAAACATGGGATTTTTACAATCTGATGATGAGGTGAAAGAAGATCTAATTGCCATCTGCAGCCATCTCTACTAAGTTAGAAGATGGAGCCAGACATTTCTTAGTGGGGAACAGAGAAAGGAAAAGAGGCAATAACAAGGTAAATTCCAGTCAAATAAAGGGGAAAATGTTCGCAGTAAAAGTGAACAGCAGGGCAGGTTGTCCACAAAAACTGGCATCTCCATTATTACAGATTTTCAAAAGCTGACATGACAAAGCTCTGAGGTTCCTGATCCAACTGAAATTAGTCTTGCTTTCAGCAGGCACTTGGACTATGTGATCTCTAGCATTTCCCTTCACCCTAAATTATTCCATGAACAGAAATAGTCCTTAAAATATGAAGGCAATCAGGTGCTACAGTACTTGCAAACGGCAAGTTTATGGCAGAAAAATACTGTATTCCATGTACTGTGGTGAGGTCAGGGGAAAAAACAAACCAACAAACCATCACCAGCTCTTTTAAACCAAAGTGCCAGTTCTGCACAAGCCAGGCACCTTAAGCATGAAAGCTTTTCCCACCACCTCTCCCTCTTTAACAGATGTCTGTCATCTATCTCTTCTCAGAAACACTTTTTGTGACAAGTTGGCTGTTGATACATCTCTTATCAGTACTTACAATTACAGTAACAGAAGTCTCCCAAGATTGAGCCCTTTTCATATCTGCAATAACCAGTTACACCCCATGCAAAGAGCAGACTGTACAAACATTTTGTTTTCTCCTACTGTAGCCCAAAGATGAACCCCTTCAAAACTAATTTTATATTCTTTACTCCTCTGATTAATTATTTGTTTTTTCTCAAGCATATTCTTTAAATCAGTTGACTAAACACATTTTATTGTAATTATTAATGAAAAGAGAAGTACAAAGAAACTACGTGTTGAAAAAAAGGTTATACTTTGTGTAGAGAACTTCTCACCTTTTCCTCCCTGCAGAGGACAGGGTCTGAAAGCTGCTTAACCAAGTGTCTCTTCACAACTGAGGAAAGTGTGCATTTGAGAATCTGAGAAAAGCAGCTACAAAATTGCGAGGTAGGATTTTTATCCCACTGCCAATATTCCTCACAGTACTTGAAAACTTATATTGTTTTAGGTTCCCCAACTGCAAATCCAGTTACAGCTGAAAAAGCTATTAGAAGTAGCATTATCCAGCTCTGAAGACAGTCAGCAGGATTCATATAAAATGCAGGAAGATCAGAGTGATAGGGACAGTGATTCCATGTGACAGATATGTTTTTCTAACAAGTACTGTTGTTTAAAAACAGAGAACTAGTTAAGCTGTGTTACTATCAGGAGAGTTCTTCCCTTTCAAATGCAATAGCAGCAATCAGGAAAAGAATGGTAAAAAAACAACTTGAAGAATCCAGTGAGGCAGAAAACCTACTTGCTGGTGTCACAAAAAATAGATGTAGTTTTAGACAGTCAAAAAGGAGGTGGCCATGCATCACTAGAAGTAAGAAGTACTTATCTGGCAGATAAGAAGTCAATTTCTACAGAAAACAATTACATGCTCTAGCCTGCACCTGTTAGGAATAAGAATATATTCATGCATGATCTCCCAAGACTTCCTCTCAGGAGTCAAGAGGGTACATATAAAAACCCCACATTGCTGGAATGTGTTGGAAAATAAAATGCTTTGATGCAAAAGTTATGGCTCTTGGCCACCTTGAATCTCTGTCACATACAGCAATCATAATCAGCTTCTTAGTTTAGAATGTTGTTGTGTAAAAGAAAGTAGAAACATCAGCAATCTAAATTGTCAGAAATCAGATCTGAAAGGAAGGGGAATATGACCAAGCTGAAGGCTGCAGTTGGAAGAACACACCAACCAAGTCCTTTTCTTGAGTGGGGTGCAGCTGGAAACTAAGCTAAAAACGGAACTACCAGGCTTACAGCTACTGTAGCCTTAGTCGATAGAGTACAGCATTGAAAGTACACCCTCAAGAAATCAGATTCTTATTTCCAGAATTTCTTGTATTTCTTCATATTCCATCTGTTCATTTACTGCTGATTGAGCAACAGCACAGCCTATGAGCCTCAGTTATCTGCTCTAGGGACCTATTCATTTTTGATTCAGTCTGTTAAATGAGGGCAGTTGCAGAAAGCCTATACTTGCTATATATTTTTATCTATATTAGAATGGCCACAAATAAATATGCTTCATATTTAGTCAAGTCCATACCTTAAAATAGTAATTTTTTCTGTTCAAAATATTCATAGGTGTAATTTCTGCCCTGAAATAATCTTCTGTCCTTTCATGGTGCATTAGCCATTATGTGCACACTATTTTATGACCAGGCAGTATACAGACACACAGTATCCTGGAATCTGCACTAGTGTCCTGTATTAACGTATCCAGTTTCAGAGAGAGAGATCTATTGTCATTGGCCCAGGGAAAGGTAGAAAGACGCCTTGCCACACAGGAAACCAGGCTTAAGCTAGGAAAATTTCCTAAATGAAAACAGGGTTTCTTAGCATAACTTTTCATACATCCGCAGTCTATTGGCTGAAAATCCAGCCTTTATTCTAACATCTAAAAACACAATGGTAAAGATCCAGAAGTCATGCGAGAAAGCAATTTCAAAAAGGGGAGGGCAGGAATTACACCGTATGGCTGATTGCCAGTTTGCTGAAACAACCAAACTGAGCCTCCCCCCTTCCACAGCACCCTTCAGCGTTTTCCCTGTTTTAACGCTTGTAACTCATTCTCTCCAGAATTCCAGGGTCCTGCTCTTGCAGAAACTCTCGAACATTTTTCCCAGTTTAAACACTGCTGCCACTTGGCATCAATGTCCTTGGATCAAAATTTTATTTGGCACTGCCAGATTACTTTTAAAAGTTGAATATTTTGTCAGATAATTAAACATTTAGTATTATAATCCAGAATTTTCTTTTCCTACTTTAAATATTCACAGATGTGTGTAGGGCTGTTTCAAATAGAAGTTTTCTAATTGGAGTTCTAACAAACTATATGCAAACACAAAAATGCCAAGTCATGTGGTTGCTATTTACACACCAGCCAGATCACTGTGTACTGCACTATACACGCTGGTTTCACCTGGTCACAGAATTTCTGTACACTTCAGGCACACATCTGTGGAGCCAGAAAAGTAACTGGGCTGTGACAAGTCTCCAGTAACATGGCCCATGTCTCCAGAACGTATTCCTTAGATAGCTCTTTCTCAGCAAAGATCTGAGAAGCGAAAAAAACTATTTTTCAGTAGCTTGAACTTTTATCTGTCTTCTTTTCATCTCACTTCAATGATCAGAGGGATGATGAAGGTACCACATTGCTTGAAGGGTCAGGACTTTAATCATTCATATAGCATGATCCATAGAGGGCTGACAAGACAAGCATTTGAAACTGTTTGCATGACAACTTGCTACACGCATATGGGCCCCTATTCCAAGACAACTGCTGCCCTGGGTTTTTAATGACATTTTTCTCTGTGAGTAAGCTTTGGAAATAAAATGCTGATAATGTTATGGTGGTTTATAGACTATTGATTGGACTTTTTTTTTTTTTTTTT
>WEKY01007715.1:76869-114783 GCA_013390045.1 Picathartes gymnocephalus
TTTTTTTACTTCTAAGGCAAGAGGTAGCAGGGTATTGGTCTGTACAGGTACCAACTTGAGAACTTCATAACTTCTCCCAAAATAATCATAGTTTACTAGACCTCACTGAGTAACAAAAACAAAGCTATTAAAAAAACAGTCAGTTTCCCTCAGTATTACAAAATTTTTGGAATGAGTTTGCCTATTACTTTCTGAAACAACATAATTCTTTGAATGTCTTTTATAAAGCTAAAAAGATCACTACTTTGGGGATAGAACTGCCAGCTCACAGTGAAACTAAAAAATGCATGCACCTAGAAGATGATGGCCGTCAGAAGGTTTGCAACTGGCAAGTTTTAAAATACTGCCACTCTGATGTAAACTTAATTTCTTCATTATTTATTCAGCCCTTTGCTGAATCACCACTCTGAAAATTCATCTGTTAATTCTTAAGCCAAAAGCAAAGGCACTCCCTAAACTGGCACTGAAGGATCACTGCAGAAGAATTCTTTACCTTCCTGCTAGCATACCCAAACACCTCTGAGTCCATCAGGAATGAGTTACACTCACAGGGACCTTGACATACCAGCATATGTTCCATTGCTGTTAGTTTCTAAGCCATAGCCCCAGAAAAAGAAAATGGAAGAATTTCTAAACTTCAGCTCCAACACAATTTTTTTATGTCAGTTTCCCTACAAACACTACATCCTTCCACACACATTTTGCTCTGATAGACCATTCATAAAGATATGAATGCAGGCTTTCAAGCATTTAATTTTAGCATCATAAATAGGCAAGGCAAAAAAGACTTAAGATCACCATAATGTGTCAAAACCATCTGCTCAGCTGAAAGCAAGTCCTTGAAAATAGAGATCCTGTCCAGAAGATGTATGCCAGCCTGTGAAAATGGCTTCAAGGCAATAAGGGCTGGATTAGAACAGTAATGGCACATTAGTGCCTGAATCATGTCATCATCTATTACTTATGAAGTCACTCACAAGAAAAACATTGAAGAAAGACATGAAATGAGAACAGAACACTGACGAGTTGAACAACTTCCAGCCATACAGAAGAAAAATTTATCTTCAATTATACATGTTACTATAATGGAATAGTTAAATAAGGAGGTTCTAGGCCAAAGTTCCATTTTTATTCCTTCTCCTTGATTAATTTAATTTACAGAATCAAAAGCAGATAATTTAGAAAGCTCTGTAACAACAGTATTTTAATAAGGAAATAACTGAATATTCATGGATTCATTACTGTCTTCTCCCAGAATTCTACGAGATGTTTTCCAGTAAATCCTTTTTGTAATAGCATTAAAGTAAAATAATAACTCATACAACAAGAAGAAGTGTAATGGGAGGGGAGTCTCCTCTTCCCCAGACCTGAAGCCACAGCACACCCTTCCTATGGACAAGGTTCTGCCTCTGCCTGGTACTTGGAAAAAATTAACACGCTGGCACTTTGTTTACTCATCGCTGCCAGGGGATCGGGGAGCCGCTGTAACGACAGATGACTGCTCCATTGCTGAGGCACAACTGAAGGAAAAGAAAGAGGAAAAAAAAGACCTCTGCCTTGCTGCACTTGCACTGCAGAACTGAGCATCAACACAGTCAGTAACACATGACCTGAACACTTAGAGGAAAAATTGAGGACTTTTCCATGGAACTTAGCTCTCCGTATTAATATCCACAGAATGAAACACAGCAACACAGTGTCTAATAATTAAACAATAAGGTCGCACAACTCACAGGGGACATCTCAGACTACCGACTTGGGGACAAGAAATTCCCTCCTCTCCTGTTACCCATCCGTTCAGCAGTGCCAGTATTATGGCACAAGAGACCCGTTTCTCTGGGACAACCCTCATCACTCAGGGATTCATCTCTCCTGTTACTCCGTGTTTAGGAGCCTCAGTATATATTTCACAACGTTACGACTGCAGGCAGCGAGCAGCCACACAAACAAGGAGTTCCAAGCGCTCCCACATGTGTTCTCTCGCCGCTGATGCTGGCAAAGCAGGCGGGACGAGAAGCCAGCCTGCCCTCTGCCACGCCGTGCCACAGGAGCTTCCCCTTCGGCGAGGGCACCGGCGAGCAGCACGGCCACAGCCGCCAGCAGCCCCGGGGCAGCCAGCCCTCCTTTCCGCGGGCCCCCGCCCGCCTGTCCGCCAGCACGAACCAGCTGAGCCCCGGGCTCGCCGAGGGAGCCAAGGAGCAGGCGGAGGGGCTGCGGAGGCGGCCGGGCTTCCCCTGCTCTCGGGGGGACGCGAAATGGAGCGGGGCCCGTCGGACGGGGGCGGCCGCAGCCCGCCCGGGGCTGCTTGCGTGGAGCGGGCAGCCCAGCAGACCCCGGCGTGCGAGTCCCGGAGGCACCTACCGGGAGGACTCCCCGCTGAAGCTGCCCCCGTCCAGCAGCCGCACCTTGCAGAAGAGGATGCCGTTGACGAAGGGCACGGAGGAAAGCTCGTCCAGCTCCAGCTCCACGCGGAACTTGAACTTCTTCTTCTTCATCATGATGAAGGCCATGGGCCAGGGAATTCCCTGGGGCCGCCCCCACGGCAGCTCCGCTCCCGCCACCCCGCTCCGCTCCGCTCCCATGCCCCGAGCGAGGGTGGCCCCGCGGGACGGGCCGGAGCGACGACCGCTCCCAGTTCAGCCCCTGCCGGCCGCGGCGCTCCCAGCCAGCGCTTACATGGCAGCCGGCGCCTCCCTTTCAAACCCGCCCGCCTCCGCTCCGCCCGCTGTCGGCAGCGGCGGCCGGAGCCACTGGCGAGCGCTGCCGCGAAAGGCTCGAACGCCGGCGTGCGGTTTCCCGAAGAAGTTGGCCGGGGCCGGGGCAAGGCTGTTTAGTAACGGGAACTCGGCGTGCCGCTCCCCACGCCTCGCACTGTCCGGAGCAGTGACGTGGCCGCGGCCCCGGCCGAGCGGGGCTTGTGCAGCTCCCCCGCCTCCCAGGGACCCCGCTGGAGCGGGGGCGCGCCTCAGGAGCGGAAACCTCCTGTGCTGCTCACAGCTCTTCGTTTAGAGAACAGTAGCAAAACAAAGCATCCTTTAGGCGTCGACATTTCCACTCTGAATTTAGGTTCCTTCTTCTGTAATTTAAACCCTATAGGGGTTGTGTGCAGCCATTCAACCTGTAATTTACAACCAGCGCCGCGTCTGCTACAAGCAACAGATGCTTACGGTCTTGTAGAGAAGGAGGGCGTACACATCCGTGTTTACATTTAAGAACAGTCCTGTGGCGTAGATGATTACAGCAACACACATACACACACAACGCTCTTGTTCGATGTGTAGTTCAACACTGGCACGTGCTCTCTAGGGAACAGCTTTGTCTTAAAAAACCATTCCAGGAGATTTAAACATAAAGCAAGCTCCAAGCAGCCTCCATCAGCAGATCAGTTTCCTCTTTACAGCGTTGCATAAGAAACACACAGCATGTCTTCCCACAACCAAGCACTTAATCACATGGTAAGAACTTGTAAGATTACGCATGCAGTGTGATACCGAGCCCTTGTAATCTTCTTGCAGCTCGTGAAGGTAGTGCTGCCCCTCGTTCAGTATAAATACAAAGAAATATATTTCTCACGGAATACATACCTGATGAATACAGATAGCACAAATAATGTGCAGCTAAGTATATCAGTATGTCCCCAACTGTCTGTAGCATAATCTTAGGGAAAAAAAAAAGTAGTAAAGAAAGAGAAAAAAAACCCAAAACCAAACAGAAACAAACCAAAAAAACCCACAAACAAACAAACAAAACCATACAAAAGGAGAGTCTGGAAAAAAATGCTCTTGTTTTTTTCCTGTCCTAAAATATACATGAAAAGAATTTATATACAGTTTTTAGTAAAAAAAACCTACAAGGGTAGTTCTGACACCATTGTCAGTTTTGCATTCCTAACAAAGAATTCCCTACAAAACTCCTAAATGTCAAGAAATAACTAGCTCTTAAAGAAGTCTTTTTACTGGAGTAAAATTAATATAAAGATATCTTAGAGAGGAGATCTAGGCATTTGGCCTTGACCTATGGCTTCCCCTTTGAGAGCATTTCTTTGGTGTGCCCTAAAGTAATCCTGACAGTCTTTTCTGTTTACAGAGAAGAGCCCACAAGAGCCTGCAATATATCATACAAGGTAATTCTCTGGGTACTGCACTCATCAGCTCTCTTTTCAAAGAAGTAGAAGGTGAAAACTTTCAGCACCTAAAGGAACTAAATTAGTACTTAGTTGGTATCAAGTTATACCAAGATCCTCCTTTCTTTTCAAGTAAAAGGCTCAGCTATAGAGTTTTTTTAAAAAAAAACTAGTTGATAAAAGACACTACCCTATGTAGCTGGAAGGCCCATTACATTAAGATGTAGAAAAGAAAATAGTGTTACAGGCCAGATAAATTGTCAGTTGAAGTTCAATAAATACAATTGATCCAGTTATTAATCAATACTTTTAAAGACAAACTGGATTGCTTCACTGAATCAAAGAAGTAGATCATAACCCCCATAAACTATAAAAGCCTATATGTACTTTGAGTATTGCCCCATGCAAACAGCTTCCCTGTATCACCGAGCTCCTTAGGCAGTTCTAAGAATTTACCTGCTGAGAGCAGCACCAACAGCCCTAACCAGCCCCACCTGGGCCCTCACCCACCCCCTGCTCAGGGACCCATTTAAGCTCAGCCTCGAGCCAGCAGTCCTTATTTGAACCTTGTTTTAGGTCTCTTTGCTGTGTGTTTGTTGTGGTGTCTGTGCCTCGTTGAGGGCCCTGACCCGCAGGCTGATTTCTTAGCTTGATTGCAGAGCTCTCTTTCTGTTGCAGGTGTGCCTGGCCGTGGCTGCTGCTGCTGCTGGAGCCTGTGGTGTTCCCAGCACAGCCTCGGGGCTGCCCCTCTGCGGTGCTGCCTCCTCTACCTGCTCAGGTCCAGCCGGATGGGCTCTGCCTGGGGGCCTGCCCTGCTCTCTGGGCTCTTGCACCCATCCTGCTGCTCCTGGGGAGAGAGCTGGCCCTTGCTGTGCCCTGCCATCCTGCGGGGCTGACTGCTGAAAAAAACACAAGGGGAGGTGCCAAATGATTTTAGGAGGTTTGAGTCAAAGGCAACCCTGAGCTGAAAAAGCCCAATCTATTCCAGCGCTATATTTATGTTTGGAACAGGTGACTACAAAAGACTATATTCAGTATAACCTTCTTGACCAAAAGAGTCAAAGTCAAAAGTGTCAGAAGTATAGATTTTAAAATATATTTAGAATCTTTAATCAAAATATTCTCAGAATAGCAGAAGAGTTTTTTAAAAACAGATGAACATTGTAGGTAATATAACAATCCTGTGTTGTCATTGATAAAAAACTTCTGTAAGATTAAAGCACTGGAAAGTTTTTTTTAGAAGTTCCTAAATCTTTAAAGAAGTTGGATGTTACAGGTACAAAAGCTCAAGTACTCAAGAAAAACATGTTTTACAAAATGCCCCAGTTACAGTAAAATAAAACAAATAATTCAAGAGCTGTTTGCTCTCCTGAAGAATGTAAGATTTCAGTTACGAAATTGCAGGAGTTAATAGGCAATGTTCTTTATGAACAGGTGATTCAGTGGACAGCTGAAGCACAGGTCTCTGGGATTTTTAAATCCTGCAGAGCATGGTCATTGTTAGAGGTTATGCTAATGTGATCTGTATTTATCCACTTAGCCTGTAGGTTTTCTGTGGCACTATTTTCCTGCTGGGCATTTGATTTCTGACCTGTAGCTCTTTTTCCTGAGAATAGTAGCATCAGAAAAGCATTGAAATGCTTCTAGGTTTGGCTTTAGATGGATCACTGCTCTGGTTCTGATGTAAGGTCTGGACTCCAACCTGTACCCAGATCAGCGCTTCCAGCAGCAACACACTGTAAGCACTTTGTCTTGGTCATGGAAGAGATTCATTTGGATGCCTGGAATGAAATTAAACTAAAAAGTGAGGTTGGTGGGAACTATATGCAATGTGTGTGGGTAAACTCTATAATAATGACATTTCTTGTTGCAGAAGATTTGTTTGTTAGTTCGGTTATGAATTTTATGTAATGGTTGATCCTGAAATGTCCCCCTATGTTTTAGCATATAATGGTTTACCCTTGTTTGACTGTTTTCCCCTCCCCTTTCTAACTCACCCAGTTCTCTCTCTCCCTTGTCAATCCCTGTAAGCCTCACCTTTTATTCCAGAAGAATCTGTGCCACAAGGTTGTCGATTCGTCCTTAAAGCTCGAACCCACCTCCTTATGATTTGTATTGGACTCCTAAGTTATCAATCTTACTGTAAACCGCTCCCTGTTATTGCCCTATTGGTTTGTTCTGTTAACTCCACCCACTCCCTAAGCCCTTTATCAGTCCATGCTCAGTTTGTTCTGTGTCTCTTTTGATCTGATCTTCTATCAGTAATAAAACTTACTGGTACGTAGATCGGTCGGAGTCCACCTCTTTCTTTTTAATCAGCCTGAGCGCATTCAGCTATCTGCCTGCAAGTGGCCTTGGCATTGCCTACCTTCAGCCCACCGGGAACTCAGAAAGAGACTTCCCTACCGGAGTGGTGCTTTGGACAACCGAGCTCACAAAGGCATTGCGCCAATTTCTCATGCTGCTGAAGTCTCAGTCCTCCAAATGTATTTGCACCTGTCTGGTACAGACCCACAGAGCTGTCCCTCAGATTACCCTGAGGGATCCCTGCCTTCGTATGGCTTGGCTGTTTAAAGCTGTGCTGTAAACAAAGCTCAGGTAACAGCCCCTGTCCTGGGGTGTTCTGTGCCCTCCAAAATGGGGATGTGTCACAGGAAAATTTAGAACCCAGTGAACCTCCACTGATGATTTTAAATCATGATTTCTTAGCTTGTAAATGATATTTACCTGCATTACAGCACCAGTCTTTCTGTATTAAGTCACAGTACCTTTTTCATGCTAAACCAGTCCAATGTTGTGTGCTAGACAAGAACTGGTAACGAAAAATATATTAAAATAATAAAATAATCTAAATTTGCTATAGTTTATTGTATGATAGTAAGATTCCATATGTTTTTTTAAAGAATTATTTTATAAAGTTAGTTTAAAACTGAGCTAATTACATCTATATAATGAAGCAAGTATCATTTTACCTTAATTAAAAACACTGAACTTTGTCTGTTGCCTCTTAAATATTTATTGTCTTTGTGTTCTTTAATTATATCCTCCCATGTGTGACCTGGAGACTGCTCCATCAGGTGACATAAAACTTCTAGATGTACTTAACAGACCATTTTAAATGTGTAGCAGAACTGGATTTGATCTCATCATTTAAAAATTACTCAACTTCCCTGCAGTCCTTGGAGTTAAGCCAGAAATGATTTGTGGCTCATGCAGTAGATGATTTTCACAATTTTAGGATTATTATGAAGAGCTTCCTTACTCGTGGAAAAACGAGCTACAGTATCTGAAGCAGACACCTAATAATGTAATTCAGCTGAGTTATCTTCTAGTCTATTAATAACATATATCAAGTCTGCTTCCAGTCTCTGAGATTTTGTGATATTTATAGTACTTCATCTAAGTGGATTGTATTGATATAATTTAAATATTTATTGTATATGTATTGATATAACACTAATTAAAAGTTTTTTTCTAGTAAGTTAAATGCATATATTTTCCTGCTATGTTTTTGCTCTTCTGATAGTAATCAGTGTTGATATCAAAAAGCCTTGTAATACTAAAACCAATACAAATGTCATAGAATTAAAACAAACAAACAAAAAACCAAAAAAACCCAAAAAAACCCCCACCACCCAGACATTTAAAATAAGAAGTCTTGGGCAAAAGTATTTCTTGACTCATATGTCCTTTGCAGTTCCTTCAAGCAAGGTAAAAATCAGTCTGCAAAGTCATGGGCTATTCAAGGCTCCTTTTTAACAAGCAAGGACTTTGTAAATGATACAGTTCCAAAACCTGCCAAACAAGGTCATTTGTAGAAGAAATTATAGTTGTGGTAGAGCTAGCTTCTAAATAATAGGCAAGACTCATTTTCTTGTTGATGTAAATGAGGCAGATCTCTGGATTTGTGTTTGTGGTCACTGTCTCAGATGTCCCTGCAGGAGGTTAACTAGATCAAAGTAGTGGCTGTATCTTCCAAAGAGCAGTGGCTTTCTCAGGTGTGTGCCTAATGGTTTATCTATCAACATGTGTGAAATACCTGAGGCTCTCACCTCCTCATTATTACCAGCCAGTCATACTAAAATCAAAGCATTTAAGCCTTCTGCACAGCTCCATTACTCCATTTTCAGAGAAGCCAGTGCAAACCTGAAGAATGAATTTCACTGTTGTGTCTCTGTGGATAAACAGTTGGATCAATGATACACAGCTGGTACTTCCAACATCTGTTGTGCATACAAGTCAAAGCAGAATCATTTTGCACATATTCATTGTCAAACCAGCAAGCTATTATCTGCTTTTTTTCTGTGGCCTCTTCTTTCTTCCTACACAACTCTGAACAGTGTGGCACACTATATAAATTATACATGTGCAGGATGCATTTATGAAAGCCAAGTCTGCCACAAGTAGCTTTTTTTTTCTTGTTGCTTCAGGAAGAACAAATGTGTCTCTTCCTCGATTACCTTGAATTTTGGACTATTGGCACTAGCTTATCACATATTTTAATGACAGGTAGAGTATTACTTCTTGGGTGGTTCTGATTGGTGTGGTCTTAATGCACACATACAGCACTTAGTATGATAGTCATATAAGACAAGTGTAACACTGAGACCTCAGACACTGACAATGCTGGGTATTATTAGGAACCTCTTGGTAGGCAGTGAGAGCTTAGGGTAGCACTGTTTTTCATTCCCATGTATGTCATCTATCTAGGTACTGTATTCAGTAATGGGTACGGATACTACTTGCATATTCTGATTAGGGATAAAAGAGAATGTTACTTCATTAGATAAAGATGTAAGGAGGATGGTATGAGGAGAAAAATGGACATTGCTGGGATGCAGTGACCTTCAGCAGTACTCACTTTCCTTATTCCAGACAGGGGTAAAGTATAGTCAGACTCTGCCTATTCCAGTATTTTCCAGTATTTCCCACAAACTATGGAGGACCACCTGGTATGCTTGCCATTAAGAGAGGCTGGAGGAATGGGGTGGCAGGGACTTTATGAAATTCAACAAGAACAAACATGAAGTATTGCATATAGGAAGGAATAGTCCCTTGCAAGCACAGGGAGCAGCTGTGCTGAGAGGACATGGGCATCTTGGCAGAGAGCAATCTGAGCATGGGCCAGCAGCATCCTGGGCTGTATTAACAGCAGCATGGCCAGGAGATGGAGACTATCCCCTTCTACTCTGCACAAGCTAGACTGTATTTATGCACTAGTCCAGTTCTAGGCTTCCCAATACCTGAAGATCCTGTATAAACTGGAGAGTTCAGCAGATGGCTACCATGATGTCTGAGGGCTGGAGCACTTGCTCTGTGAAGAGGGGCTGATGAAATTGAACTTGCCAACCAGGAGAAAATAAGGCTTTGGGGAGACTTAAAAGGAGGCCTCCACCTTGCTGGTACCTACAGAGTTTACAAAGGAAATAGGATCAGGCTTCTTGTATATGGTGGGATGACATAAGACAGCAGGCACAAAGTGAAATGAGAACAGCTCAGTGTTTACAAGGGAAGATCTTCCTCCCTGTGAGGACAGTCAGGCTCTAGGCCAGGCTGGCGGGAGAGATTTTCCAGTTTCCATCCTTAGAGGTCTTCTAGGCTGAAATAAAGACCTGAGTAACCTGGTCAGAGTTCATGGATGAGCCTGCTTTGAGCAGGAGGTCCCTTCCCACACCACTTACTCTGCGACACAATGAACCTGTAACACAATCCAGCAGTCTTCACGTAGGGAAGTGCTAGGACATGTAGCCCTTTTTCAAACACTAATCCATGGTCAGACACTGGAGCACTTTAGCTTAAATTTCTCCGTGAGCTAGGCTACAAAAGTTTCCACTGTAAGGCTGAAATGCATTTTCAGTGGTTGTGTATTGGCTAAATAAGCACCAGGAAAGCAAGGCTCAATTCAGTGGCAGCTGAAATTCCTTTTCACTGCAGCTCTCTTGTGGAGAGAGACCAATGACATTTTCTGTCCATTTACTATTAGACCACCGGTGTGCTTTTCCATTAACTTCAGTGATTTATTTATGAAGCCATTATGAAGCAAAAATCCCTAGACGTTTCCTCTTCTAATGTTTATTCTGTTAGGCCAAGTAGCCATGCTCTTTCAGACTCCTGTTTTCAGACTGTTGGGATGCTCTTCATTCACCGTCAACTGAGGCTTCCACTGCTAGACTAGAATGGGGAGGAGGGGGAGTAGAATGATCCCAAGAATCCCAGCTAGGTCTTTTGCAGCCTTTTTGGTATTTCTTTGCTGGTGCTGGAAGCGCTGAGCTGGTACAAACGTGTAAGCGCGGGCGGGAGCGCTGTAACGAGCCCGAGGGGCTGCGGGCCGCCCTCTTCCCTCAGCGCACCTTTCCCGCCCAGCGGCAGGAGGGAGAGAATGAGGGAGGGAGGGAAGGGCGGAGCGAGCCCTGGCGCTCCCCGCCCTCCCTCCGCCCTCCGCCGCCGGGCGGCTCTGGGCCGGCCCTTCCCTCCGCTTCCCTGGCGGCATCGCGGGCGCTGTCTCGTCCGCGCCCAGCTGGGGGGAGTCGAGGGACACTGGCCATCTGTCCGCACTGCACGGCCCCGACATGTTCCAGCTCCTGCGATGCTTCCTTCTGCCGGCGGCCGCCTGCGACGGGAACAGGGATGGCGACTCCCGGTACGCCAACCTCTTCCGAAAACTGGACCTCAACGAAGACGGGCGGGTGGACATTGCCGAGCTGCAGACGGGCCTCCGGGCCATGGGCATTCCTCTGGGGANCCGCCGCTCAGCCCGAGGGACGGGGCGCGGCCCGGCCGGGGCTGCTGCGCGCCGGGAGCCGCGTCCGGCGGCTTGGGGCCGCTCCTGGATAGAGGTGGCCTGCGGCCTGCCGTTTTTCTTCCCTGGGCCGCTGCTCCAGCACCAGCGGCCGTGTTGTACAGGCACGCCCCGGGCTGTAGGGGAAGGGTCCCGAGCGCGTACGGCTGTCGGCGGTTCCTGTGCCAAGTGGGTTTAGTCATCATGTGTAGACTTTTGACATCCTTTGACTCCTTGTTGAGTGATACTCGATAACACATTCTTCTTCCAACATGATATAGGATGGTAATTTACAGCTTTTGTCCGCCACTCCACCCATACATAATCTAGATTAGAGTAAATTGAGGCTTGCTTTGGGCAGCAGGTAGTGTAAACCTGCATAGCCGTAGGTTGCAATTTCAGAACTAGTTATTTAAGCTAAACAGATAGGCATGGAAATTATTCTTCTTGGCATGGACTGTTGTCAGATACTGAGGCCCTTATTAGAAAATGCACACTTGTAACAGTGGCCATCAAACCAGGAAACCGATGGTGCCAAAACTCTTTGTGGTGTGGCTTCTGCAGTGATCAGTTGGACTGTGACATTCTTTTGTCCCTTGTATCAGTGTTGTGACCTCAGAAGTCAGTAAAATTTAAGTCATCAAACATTCCAGTGTGATGCTGACATACACTAGCAAATCTGACCTGTTACCTGGAAGAGAGACTTCTCTTTCCTAATTATTTTCAGTAATCCCCAGGGATCAGCATATAAAATCACTTAATGTGCAATTCTGTAGGCACAAGTGTTTGTGTGGTAAGGCGAGTCTGCGCTGACAAGACACAGGTTCATTTAGGCTGAGCAGGCACAGGTGAGATGTGGAGGGTAGCTACTACTGTTACAATTCTGCTTGTTTCAGCATAAAGAATGGTTCCATGATATTCCACTGCCGTGCCTGTACTAGCTGTTGTATACTTTCTGAAAGAGCTGCATGAAAAGGAACTTAAATTTCAACTCCAGTGTTAAAAGATGTGTTGGGTCAATAATTCAGTGACCTTATGCTGATTATATGACAGTTTTTTCCTGTGCTCTCATTATTTGGTCTCTGTTTCGCCTCCTTCTGATATATTTAATTCTCTTTCTCTCATACTTAAGAGAAAAGTATCCAACAGGCCTCTTGAGTTGAACGATGTTTATGCAAGCGTATAAATGAAAGCACACTTTCACTTCAGTATTGCTGCTGCTCAAAATCATCTTTACAATAGGCATGTTCTGTGTTCGTAGGTTTTGGTAATTAAGGGAGGGACAGGTTGGCGTTTTTGGTTATCCATGAGAGTTGTCAATGTTCAGAGCATGGTAGCTGTGAACTTCAGTCACACATTATACACACATTGTTGTAAACCTGTTGTACCAGTTTGACTGTAATAATTTGGGGGTTTTACTTACATTGAACAGCGGGGAAACAGATGACTAGCTAATTTTCTGGTGTTTAACAATGGTGGTCTTCCCACATAATTAACTGAAAGCCCTGGTGTGCTGCTGAAGATTTGAGCAACTTAGAACTGAAGTTCCAAGTTCTTTCTCAAAATCAGTGATCTTCATTAATAGCGCACATCTGAGTAGGTGTCAGATTATTCTCAGTTGCTTCAGGATAAACTGAAAGGGATACCCATGAAATAGGTAGACATAAGCTAGAGATACCTGGATGTAACAGAGAGCAGGAACTTAGTTAGCCTTAGTTGTTAAAGACACACAGAGTAAGCAAAATAAACTATGAGTCATCTTCTCATCTGGGAGGGGTGGAAGAATTGTTGGAGTGCTGGGAAACTTCTGTGTGCTCATGGTTTTAAACTATGTGGGCACAGTTTGAACTAGAAACTAGAGTAGTGCTGTGTACCTGTTAATAACTAGACTTCTTGTAATACTAAAGCCTCAGTAAGACTTGCCTTCTGCTTCTTTCCTGCCTTTGTGTGGCTAATCTGCTTCCTGTACTTTCTTGCAGCTCAAAGCAGCCTTCTCCCACTTCAAGCTCTAAAATGATGTTGAATTAATTTTTCTTACTGCTTGTGAAAAAGGTATTTTATTAATGAAGTCAGATATTGAATCATCGTATTTGGAGAGGCAGAAGTAGTCTTATACTTACTATTAAGTAATGAGTAAGGAATTGAGACATGAAAATATTTTACAATGGAGCAAAATGTTATCTGCTGAACTGCTCGGCCCTGCCAGCGTAGTGGCACCATGACATGGGCAGAGCTTGGGATATCCTAGAGCAGAGTTGGCTTTGGTGCCTCATGGGTGCACCAGAGTCTCTCAAGTCTCATTATGTTGATGCTGGTCTGTCGCTGTTATCCCGGGGACAGTTGGGAAAGCAACACTGGTCTGTGTTAGGTTTCCAAAAATCTCCTGCAAGTGTGGCTTCCAACACATGGGATGAAGTCCATGTACCTGGGAGTGTTGGCCGTTGTTCTTTTGAGCTGCACAGCTGTTTCCTGGCTAACCTGTGGAAAAGGGACTGTTTGAGTGTTCCTGAGTTTCACTGCAAAGTCAATTGGCGGATCCAAAGTTGTACCATCTCCACAGTATAAATTAGTGTTTGTGCTACTAGTACTGCTTTGCTCTTTTAAGTCCAGTTCCCCTCTAGAAGGAATATGCATGTTTTTAAAAGAGACAAAGGTACTATCCATCTGAGTAATAGACTACAGGTATCCACCTTCCATCAGCTGTGAACCTGTGTGGCAAGCTTTGGAGGTGGATTGCATCTCCCTCTAAGGAAGAATCATTTTTCCCCCATTGCAAGACGTCATAGCACAACCTGACAGAACCTCCTTACTATGTTCTACCTGACCAGCCTTGTGGCAGTATCTGACAGACAAAAGTAAATGAGTGGAATATCTGGAATGTGTGCTGCTTAGAGGCTGCCAGGGTGACTCCTGTTTTATATTGTAGTATATTACCTGCCAGGAGTGGGTTACTTTGCAAAACTTTGCAAAAGATTCCCGATATAACGTGTCAAGATCTTTGAAGGTGGAATTCAGTGTGGTAACTATCAAATGTTGCTCTACAAGCAATATTAATAGCTATTGCACGGTGACTTTGATAAGCAGAGACATAAACTAGATCCTGGGATCAGATCACAAATGATCTCATGCTGTGTCTTCAGAATGCTGTGAGTCTTGTAGGCGGGAGCACCATAAATGGTGTGAGTGGTTGGATGAAGTACTATTTTTGTTCATCCTTTCCTTCTGCTGCAATCAGTCCTTACACTAAATCCGTAGGAGGTGAACCCCATATTTCAAGCTTCAGTTTGGGATAGAAACAGCCAAGTATTCAAATTCAGGTACTATTTATACATTGAGTTCTGGAACTGGGAGCAGGAAGATGTTACTGAACTGAATAACTACATTCTGGAACCAGTCTAATGATTTTATTTGGACTAACTCTCTTTAACTCTTCAGCATAAGTCTTCGGCTATGTTAAAGCTTTTTTTGATAAAGAAACAGTGTGAAGAGACAACTCTGGTGGAGACAGGGCCTAATGAGAAAAAATTCTCAACAATCAGATTATGGTCTGTTTAGAGTAATTGACTCTTTCTGAAAATTTGAGTCCCATCAAGTCTAAAAATACTTGGAACACTTGAAGTATGTTTCTGCATTTAAACCACAGGAAATTCAGAATTCTGTCAAGTGAGGCAGGCCCCTGTGCTGTGTTCCACTGCTGTGTCTCAGCATGAGGATGGGTGACAACAGGGCCAAGTGTGTATTGTTTCCTTCTGTGCTTTTCTCTGGCCTCTAAAATCTGCAGCTAGATAGTGCTTCAGAGCTTGGAATTTCCAGAGCAGTTCTTAGTCCGATTGAGCTAAATATGTCCTTAAATATTTCTCCACTGCTTTATTAAGATTTTTGCACTTACTTTAATTTTGATAACTTCCCCTGTGTGGCAAAATTAGAAGGGTAGTAGACCAAGTTAACTGAAGCCTCCATCGTGTTGTAGCTTGGCTAGAAACAGAAGAAACAGAAACAGTGATTACTGTGGCAACTTTGAAGAAGATACGCAGGCATCTTATATCACACTGTATCTACTCTTAGAATTTATCATACCTGATATGCAGATTCACAGACTTAAAAGCTTCAGTATTTCACTGTCTCAGTGTCATTCTTTATATGAATTGAAGCTTTCTCTCACCTTAAAAGTTTGCCCAAAACCTGGTATTATGGATTTAGAGTAGTCTGGCACCTTCAACTTTTTATCAAAACAGATGTCATGTCATGTCATGTGATTGTAGAAAATTAGAACCATTTAGTTCCTTTAAACTTCCCTTTTCAGATCACAATAGATGTGGTGATTATGACAGGTTATGGAGACTTAATTGTGAAATACCGGAAATATCTTCAGTAATGTGTTCAGTTTGTAAATTTGAAATTGAATGTATTCAATTTAATTTGCTTCCATTGTAAGCAAACATGTAAATCATTATTTCATTTCTATGTGCACAGATTCAGAAGCTTTTAACTGATATGTACTGTAGTCTCCAAGTCTACATATGAAAAAGCAAGGTGAATCTTAAGTTTGTTTTCATAACACTTTAAACATCCAAGGAGATAAAGTGAATTATTTTTTAATACTAACTTGATAGGTTTTTTTCCTGAACAGTGACAGGGTACAGTGAATGATTAATTCTTCCTCCTGTTGCTGCAAAGTGCAAGAATGCAAGAATGCCAAGAATTCCCAAATATGGGAAGCCTCACCTCTGAGACATCTCTTAACCGCTGTGTTGACATGCTTTGCTAAATCGCTGTCTTGAGACAGCAGTGTGTCCCAGGTGAACAAACGAGGGAAACTGTTAAATCTTTTGAGATGACTATGGCCAGGATGCCTCTGTAGCAGAGCGGTCCTGAAAATGGGAAAACTCAGTCTACCAAGTATGTTCAAAGTCAAAAATACCAGTGTAACTTGCAAGGAATGCTGAATGAAAGTTCAAGGGATAGTTTGCATCTTCCATGTATGCTGTTTCAGATTCTTGAAATTTAATTCATAGCTATGAGTTGAGAGAGTTTATCCAGGTCCTGAAGGAGCAGCCTCTGTGAGGCATTTTGGGAGAGCATACTCACACTTTAATCTTGTCCTTTTTTGTCTCGTTTTCTAGATATTCTGTTTGCTGAAATGGCCCAGGGAGAAGATCTCTGCTAGTGCTGTCCTGTTGCAGGGAAGAGCAGTGCTTAGGACAGGGAGCAGGAAGGGGAAGCTCTGCAGCTGATAGCAACATCTCCTGCTGTCAAGGGTGCAAGTCTGCTGTACTGGAGTGGGGGATCCTAATTTCCATCTGTAGCAGGCTTAAAGGGCATGCTAAGATACTGTTTACATGTTGGTAGTATCCTTTGGGAGGCATGGGAGTAAATATGAATGCTGAATTTGGACAAGTTGGGAGGCCTTTGGAGGCAGTGCAAATTTCTGTTTTACTCAGGGTTGTGTTGGATTTCTGGAGGTGAGGTGTCAGTCTAGTTCGTGTGTTATGTGGACTCACTAGGCTATAATGCTGTGTGAACACATCCTCAGACCCTTTCCCTTTATGCTGGATTTATCTCTCAACTGATGTAGTTTGACAAGGCTGACTTTATTAATCTTTTCTAGTGTTTTTTGGATTATCATAGTCTGCATAAATTTGTGTAGTCTTAGCAGATATAAACAGGAAAAGGATTATTATCAGATGTGTTCATTAAAGAGAGAAGTGTTGTGTATACTTCAGCTGTGACTGAGTTTGGCATCCAATAATATTACAGTTGAATAACTTAAAATTGTGGACTGCAGAGCTGTGTGAATGGCTAAAAAAACATTTTAGAGGGAAAGAATTGAAAAAGGGGTATAAAAGGGAAACAGGAATATCATGATTGGTTTTATATATAGTACCTCTGATTTTAAAAGCAAATGTGAAATGTGTGAATGTCTAAAGGCGTGATGATGTTCTTTACTGTGGTGCTGGAGTCCTTTGTATGCAGCATTTATATCTGTGCCCTTTGGAACTCTAGTTACAGAGTGCAGAACACTTAATTGCTACTTGCACCAGTGATGTATCTTGAAGTGCTGTTTTGTGCTTGTGTCTTGTAGATAGCATAATAGGAAGCCAGTAACTTCTTGATGAATCACTTCCTCTTAAATATTCTTTACATTGTATTAATTAGCTGAAATAACAAGTTAATGAATAGATATGTAATCCTTTGTACTCAGCAGCCCCACCTTTCATGTACAGTTCAATTTTGTCAACAGAATGTGGACGCTCACGCAAAATACAGAAATAATGATACTAAATAATGTAAAAATTAGACTGTGAATTTAGAAGAAAAATCTACATAAAATCATCAAGATTTCTAGTGTATTGCGTTCTTTGTCTTTACATTGTAGCCATGAATGTGTTAAAGTTCATAACTTTGGCATAGAGCAATCTAATAATTCATCAGGACACTTACAGAGAAGGGTAGGGAGTTTTTGATGTGTATATAAAGCATGTCTGTAATTCTTTTTTTTTCAACAGACCTGCTGACTTACTTATATTTCCACACCAAATACAGAGGTCTTCTGACGGAATAGGAATTCAACACTGCAACATGATTTATATAATGGGGATTTTTTTAAAAAAATACCTTCAGTGTTTCAGATTACTTGTGGCCTTTTGCGTTGGTGTTGCCTGGTTGTGCAGGACTTTGAAAGCAGCTCTATTAACAAAATATGCAACAGAAAACAAAACAAAAGTATTAGAATTATGAAGGAAAAAAAAGAGGAGAAAAGACAAAGGTGACAGTGTCATGACCAAATAGGTCAGCACAGGAGCATTTTAGTCTGTTTGTGTGAAGGCCTGTAGCATTAAAACAGATCACAGAATCATAGCATTGTTTGGATTGGTAGTGACTTTTAAAGGATCTTGTAAGTCCAATTCCCCTGCAATAAGCAGGGACATCTTCAAATATATCAGGTTGCTCAAAACCTCACCCAGTCTCACTTCAGATGTTTCCAGGGGTGGAGCATCTGCCAGCCTCTGGGCAACCTGTGCTAGTGTTTTACCAGCCTCATCATAAAAAACGTCTTCCTTATATGTAATCTAAATTGACACTCATTACATTTAAAACCATTACTACCTATTCTATTGCCACAGGCCCTGCTTAAAAGTTCATCCCCATCTCTTTTATAAGCCCCTTTAAATACCGAAATGCTGCAATAAAATCTCCCTAGAGTCTTCTCTTCCTCATGTCTGAAAAACTTGCCTCTTAGGCACCTCACAGGAGAGGTACTCCTGCTCGCTGATCACCTTTGTGGCCTCCTCAGGATCAGCTGCACCATGTCCTGTCTTACCTGTGCTGAGGACCCCAGAGTTGGATCCAGTACTCCAGGTGTGGTCTCATGAGGGCAGAGGAGAGGGATAGAAGCTCCCTTGAGCTCCTTGTCACGCTTCCTTTTCTGCAGCCCAGGATATGATTGGCTTTCTGGGCTGCAAGCACACATTGCTAGCTCATGTCATCATCTAAACGGTCTTCATATATCTGTCAGTACTTAACAATTCTTTATGTGGTCACCATTTCATTTTATCCAGTGGATTATCCTTATTGCTTGGGGTTACAGTTTTTAGACAATGATAAAAGAAATGGTGTGCCTTGAAAAATAAACATTTGGGTCTGGGCCTCTGTAAAGGTGAGGTGATCCCACAGTATGGCTGTAACAAGAAAAAGCCTGCCACATAAAACCTGCCCTATGTGGCAAGCATGCCAAACATTGTTTCCCAGGACTTGTAAGTGATTGTTGGCACCTTGGTTTGTTCCTGCTCTATTGTAAGCATGCCTATTTTAAAATGCATCCAGTTCTCCTCCATCTGAGAAGTTGGTGACCCAAGCAGTGGCAGAGTGACAAGTGGCTGTAATTATCCAAAATCTGGTAGTACATTAAATGCAGAACAGCCAAGTTGGATTCAGTGTTGAACTGAAGTGGCGAGTGACTGAATGATGGAGTGGTTGGCTTGTGGAGGCTGTGGAATCTCCTTTCTTGAAGGTGTCCAAGACTCAACTGGATGTGGTCCCACACATCCTGATCTAATTAGATCTAAGTAGACATGCTTTCAGCTAGAGTTGAGTTCAGTGGACTCCAGAGGTTCCTTCCAACTTGAATTATTATTTGATGCTGTGAAGGGGCAGTTTGTACCTAGGACTTAGTGCGCCAGGCTCCCCACAGATTCCGGGAGGTGTCTTCCTGCTGGCTATGCCCGTGGAGTATGGAACCCCCCAGGAGGAAGTTTCTGCCTGCCAAGTAGAAGACAAGCTTCTTTCAGTGTTCCTGTTAGTTCCACAAACTTGCAAATTACTGATTTTAATCTGAAGCTTTAACACCCTCATAATTGGTTCATTTCATAGACAGCAAGAGGCTTTTGTTTGCATGAGCTTTTAGTTCTGTTCCATAAATGTAAAGTAACTTTTTTTTGTAATGGGAAATTCTGAACAGCTCTCACCATATTGACAGAGGCATGAAACTGAATTGATGAGTGTATCTGTCTGTGTTGACAGGTTATTAATAGAAATTACAATCAAGCTGGACTTACGATTATACTAAGAACACCGTTTTTCAAAGCTGATACCAAATCACAGTTATCTGAATATGTGGTATCTTGAGTTGATTTTTATTGTGCACAATATGCTGTATTATGGGAGGTAAATAATTTTCTCATTTCACTCTTGTGTACCACATCATCTTGCTCCATTTCTTTGAAAAATCCTTGATAATCTTAGAAATTTTGGTTTTTTGAGATGAAATTTTAAAGTACATTACTTTTTGTAGAGGGATGAGAAAGATGAAGGAGGCAACATAAATTTGTTTCAGATGTCTTCAGTCTTTTTCAGACACCTGCAACAAATACACCAGTTTTCTGCTTCCTCTGTGTTTAGTTTCTGTAGCCTAGAACTTGTTGGACTTTGGTCTTTTGAGGAGCTCAGCTAATTGAAGAGGAGTATACGAAATTAAAACCAGATTTTGCAGATTAGAACAGCCATTCAAATCTTGTTGAAAGTTACTTTATTCAGAAACTACAGTTGCACAAGGCAGTCTGCTAAGTAGAAGATACGTGGAAGAATTTTTGGCAGATGCTTTACACATAACCTGAAGCGCTGTGAAACTGCAGGTTAGTGAGGAGGTTGTGCTGTCAGGTTGGTCTCTTGTCTGTCTGGCACTGAGTGCTGCCCCCCTAGGATTTCACACTGACAGGAAAATTAATCCACAAACACTAGAGGTTTATGTCCAAAAAGGAAACAGAGGAGTCCTGTAACTTTATTTGAATAAAGGGAGAGGCCATGGGGCATTTCCCCTGGGTTCTCTCAAATTTTTGGAGGATGCAGCCCCCTTTTTATCCTAATTTTTCGGCCGCATTTCCCTCTCTCTTTCCCCATTGACTGAGGTACAGACTTCCCAAAACACCTAATACAGATCCCCTTCTAATGTATACCCCTGCCCCTGTTTTTTCTTTTTTCCTTGTGTCTCTGTTCTTTTGCTCTAAATCCAGAGATGTAGCACAGTCTTGAGTGAGTAACAGTCTGTGTCAGTTAGTGGAATTTCTATGGAATTTATGGTTTTCCCCATTGCTTCTTTCACCTCTCCGTATCTGGCCGTATCTACCATCAGGCCCCCAGTTTGTTTGTAAAGATGCCTGTTTCTCATTCCTTTCAACCTGTTGAGGGAAACCACAGGGACCAATGTCCAGAGGAGGGGATAAGACATAATTTTCCCTTAAATCTTGTGTTCTAGAGCAGGGTTCTGGGCTGGGTTCCCTGCTGGCTCCCTGCATCCCCTGCCAGAGGAGGTGGCAGGGCTGTGGCAGAGTGAGGAGCGGTGGCAGCGGCTGTGGCCTTGGCTTTCCGTGTCCGGAGCTGCCCTTGCTGCAGTGTAAAGTCCAAGCTCCTAAACCCTGCAGAGCTTCCCTGGGCTTTGTTTCGAGCACAAGCCTCAGCAATTAACAGGCTGCTGCTTGCAGGGCTGCTGTAATTGCCCTTTTCTAACAAGTACATTTTCACACGCGGAGATGGTGAAGTTTTCTGGCCCTTTGTTGGTGGAGAAGTGTCTGCCTGGGCTGTGTTTCCGGCTTGTTTCCTGCAGTCCTGGCTATTGCATACCATGCATTCAGTGCATAGTTAATTGTACATGTAGGTGTTTCTATCTGCAGGACAGTTCCTCGGAAGCACATGCAAGAAAGGAAGAGAAGTGTGTTTGCGTTTGTTCCAAATTTGTTTAAAATTGTAGTCTGGGCTTCAGGTTGAAGCAGAAAGCCCTGTTCTCTCAAACACTTATGGGCTAGAAGTGCCAGTGGGGCAAGATCTTTGTAATTTTTTGGTCAGCGTTTAAATTGTTAATTGCTGTCTGTATTTTTTATCTTTATAATTCATAACTAATAGGCCACTTGATTAAGATGATAGTCAGGGTTCTGCTTGTTTAATTTTACTGGCAAATTTATTGTACAGGAAACCCACAGGCTTAAACTTGTTCTCTCTCAGGTTTTTCTCCTGTCCCCCACCTCCTTCTCCACAAATTTTTTGATACCTGTACGTATAACTTGCCAGTGCTGGTAAGAAACCTTGAAATGTCTGCACAGAAAAGTTATGTAAATAACAAATAATGCTTTCTTAAATATATATTTACTGCCAAGTGTTTTCTCTCTCTATGCAAACATTGAGCGTGTTAAATTCTGAAAACAAAATGATGCCTTGTGACATGCTGTCATTGGGACAAAGAAAATATTCATTTTTCTCTCAACAGAAAATTTTTAAAGCTGGAGATACTAACCAGGATGGACAGCTGGATTTTGAAGAATTTATGCAGTATCTTAAAGAACATGAGAAAAAGATGAAACTAGCATTTAAGAGCCTGGATAAAAACAATGATGGTATGCCTTGATTTATTTTATTTGTTTGAACGTTGTTTGAGGAAACTGCGTTAAAAGTAGTGTAAATTATATTTGTCTGAACTGGAACAAAAAGTTGTGAATATGGAATCCTTACTTCTTTACCTTAGCAAGATCATAATTAAAGGTTGCTATAGGTTGAAAAAGAAATTATTTTCTTTATTCTTTCTGTTTTCTCCAAGTACACTGAGCTGGGGGTCCTTGTTCCCCAGATGGAGAAACTGTGAGGAAATTTCTGGCTATACCTAGCTATTAAAGATAAACAAGTTTTTAACTAACTGTATATTTGCATCCCATTTGCTTTGTCCTTGTAGTAGACAATTAAAACACATCATCTGTGGTAAGTTGATTTTTAAATCATCTTTGCAATTATTCAGCTGTTACAATGAGCTTCAAGTTGCTAAGTTTATTAAGATCCATGTTTTAAATATGTATCATCTTTATTTTAATGTTTCAAGGAAAAATTGAAGCCTCAGAAGTTGTCCAGTCCCTCAAGATATTGGGTATAAACATTTCAGAAAAACAGGCAGAAAAGATCCTGCAAAGGTCAGGAATTACTATTTTTTGAAGCAGTATGTTGTTGGTAGAAAGAAGCATTGTATTACGTTTTTAAATGGAATAGGACAGATGCATTTGGATAAGAGAAGCATGGTATTGAAAGGCCATGGCAGATTCACTTGAAGTCACTACATGGAATTTACCATCAGTTGTTATTGATGTGATAACCCAAGCTAAAAAAAAGGGAGGGGGGGGGTGGAGGGGGAAGAGAAAGCAAAAAACCAGAACAAAATCCCACCATTACCATTTCCTTATATAGTTTTGTTCAATTTCTTTTCAGTATTGATGCTGATGGGACAATGACAGTGGACTGGAATGAGTGGAGAGATCATTTTATGTTTAATCCAGCTACAGACATTGAAGAAATAATTCGATACTGGAAACATTCCACTGTAAGTTCACCTTCTGTTTTAACCTAGTGCAGCTCTTAAGTTCATCTCTGCTGTGTGAATTTGTCGTATTGAGTATAACACCTTCACACTTGTTATATTTCAAGCATATCTGTGGTGTTTGGTTTTTTTTTTCACTTCATGCTCTCCCATTTACAAGCAGGATTGTGTCAGATGATTTCCTTCTGAACAAAGAACTTCATCTCAACTTTGCAGTAATTATCAATAATTCTTAGGACAGGATCTTTTTATTCTTTTGGAGGTATTTTACAGGAAAATAATAACCACAATATTAAATATTTTTCTTTGCACGTTACAGTACAATTTGATTTGTTGAAACAACTTATATAGACATTTTAACTGTTTCTTATGTTGCAATTAGTGTTTGCAGTTATATAGTATCATTATAATTATTATAAAATCACTGGTGTCTTTACTGGTGATTTTCTGTGCATGTCATCTTCTTTTGTGCCATAGAATTTAATTCAGGAATACAGAATATATAGCAATACGCTATCCACTGTGCAGAGAAATTTTTAAAGTTTTTATTGAATGGAGCTGTTGACACCTCAGTGACTGATTTTTAAGAACAATAATAAAGTAAGTAAACCAACAGTAATCCTATTTGCTAAATATCCTTCCTGTAGATTATTGGAGGAAATACAGTAAAGTTAGATGCCTTTGAATATAGTGAGACCATTTATATCTCCAGGGATTAGTCTGCATTTCCATAATGGAAACCAGTTTATGAGATCTGAGAGCTTTGAGTGTTTGACACTGCACAACCTCAGTTCAGGAACGCTTGCCAAAAGGGAGTTAGCTCCCTGTTTGCTGAAGAAGGCACTTGAAGCACTGCTATGAGATCAAATAATCCTGGTCCCAGCTTACTTGGTGGAAAAAATGTTTGCTTTAATAAAACACTCCTTACTATTATTAAACATAAGATCTCTATTTTTCTTTTTTTATTGTGGAATGTCATTGGTTGTCCCTAAGAAACAACTGAGGGAGTCTCCCGTGGTCTTAGTGTTGCAGTCACTTGATGACCCAGTTATCACAGCAGGCAAAATCCAGCTACACAGTAGCACAGCTGGTCTTTCAGATAAGAGCAGATGTGAGACCTCCCCGCCTGGCTGGCATTGACGGACAGCTCTTACAATTTTGTTTTTATTATATAATTGCTATCAGACTCTTCCAAGCAGATAGCTACATTGGGATAGAATTATTTTGGTAGCTGTAGCCTTTCTGTTATAAACACCCTCAAATTTGTCTTTTTCTTCCTTCGTTGCGTTTAGGTCTCAGTACACACAAGGTTTAAACCCTGGTAGATATGCATAATATATCTTAGAACATGGAACTTATATTTTGAGAGTTTTGATTGATCTTTTGATGTTTCCATGTAGTTGAGCAGCTGATGACCCCTTACTTCGAAACCTCAAATGCGAGAAAGATGGAAGGATTTTCCAATTAATCTGTTCTGTGTTCAATATCCAGAATAGTTGGTGTTTAGCCTTTTTTCCCCAGTGGCTATATTTACACTCTGCATTCTGCAATTTTTGTTCCAAATGACCAGGACAGTATTCTGTCTACTAACAGAGAGAGAATGCAGCATAAATTAGGGATATAGTGTCTACAGTTAAAATTAATGGTAGTTTAAATGTTTATCAGTTAACACACTTTCTGGTCAGTACTTATCAGTTATTAATATATTCTTGTTCTTTTTCTATGTTTAATTTATATGATAAGCAGATTTGCATTATCTGCAGTGTACTTTTACTCATGTATCACGATAAGTTACATTTAAGAGCAAAGACTATGTTTAAGTGACATGTGAGATTTTATAGTGTTATGTCTTAGTTTTATCATTAAAGCCTATATTAATGTTGTTCTTTGATCAAATCCAATGGCAGTACAAACATGGCCCCTTAGTGAAGTTTCAGACTTTTATAGCTGAGAAAAGTAATTCATAGGCCTTTCAGTAGAACTGATAAAATCTATAAAGCAAACTTTTGATTTTGTAGGATAATACACAGCAGCTACTGGAAATAGAATATTCTGATCAGCTGTAAAAATCCTGCTTTAAAATGTTGGGGAGGGTGGGGGAAGGAGACATCCCACGTGTGAATAAATTACCGTGAGAGAAATCTCTTGTTAGCAACCTTAGGAGATTACCAGACTAATCCCACAAGACTGTCTGGTGAAAGGTTAGCTGCAACATATAAGCATTTGAGCTTTAGTGCTGACTTTAAAGGACTGCTGATCATGACAGAATGTCTTTGCTTGGGCCATACTCAAGGAGGAAGTTTGTCGTAATTTTTAATGATGATGGTGCAGTCTTTGAAATGGTGAGTCTGTGGTGTTATTGCTCAATATCTATGTAGCAGATAAGCAGAAGAAGATAACTTAAAGTTGCTTTTCATTGAATAGCAATGCATAGCAAGTTAATTATAGAATGTAAATTAGAGATTTTTTTTTTTTTATTTGTAACTAGCACTTTATTTGCACATCCTTAGGTAGTATATTAATTTGGAATTAGAACTGTGGATAAAACTGAGGTGATGGAATGAGATAGTTATTGCACATCTTTGCTTTGGATTCATAAAGGTATTGGATATAGGAGATAGTTTGACTGTTCCAGATGAGTTCACGGAGGAAGAGAAAAAGACTGGGCAGTGGTGGAAGCAGCTGTTGGCAGGAGGAGTGGCTGGTGCTGTCTCTCGAACAGGTACAGCACCCTTAGATCGCCTTAAAGTCATGATGCAGGTAGGTGCAATGTTGAAGAATTTCTTGGTTTCCAGTATATCACTTCAGTTTTTAGAGATCTGATGGGAAAAAATTGAGGGCTAAGGTCAGTGTTTAAATTGCAGAGGTCTGGCTATGTTTTGACAATTTCCATATTTTGTGTTGATTAAAATGGTATTTTGTAGATATGTGGGAAATAATGTAAGCAAAATATTACAGGACTTGTGCCACTAAAATTTTTTCAATAGTGCACATGGTTTTGCCAGTTGATATATTTAATCTATTTAATACTGATGAGTTCAGAGCAGTGTTTTCTACTGTGACTTTGATTTTGGTTTTTTTTAGGTTCATGGTTCAAAGTCAAACAAAATGAACATAGCCAGCGGTTTTAAGCAAATGTTGAAAGAAGGTGGTGTCCGATCCCTTTGGAGGGGGAATGGTGTAAATGTTGTGAAAATAGCTCCTGAAACTGCTATTAAGTTCTGGGCTTATGAGCAGGTAGGATGATAAATCAAGAATGAAAATAATGCTAAATAAGGTCCTAAATCACTCTCACTGTTCATTATTGGCACTGTTGTATTATATAGGACTTGTCATGGTTGGGGATTTTGTCATAGTAATTTGAGTGACTTTCAGATTTAAAATAGTCTATTTTAACAATACAATTTGTAATAGTAATACAATACAATAGTAAGTAATACAATACTTACTATTACTATTAGGCAGATTTTACTGTTGTAATACAAGCAGTGCAAATAAGTTATATCTGTTACATGTTTTAAACTGCCCCTGACTCTGCATGGCTTTGTGTGGAGTACTGCATTAATATCTAGATTGTTGCTTCAAAGTGACAGCAGGCAAAACTTTCACACATTATGCTAGCAGAACTTACAGGTGATACATTTAAAGTCAAATATCACAGTGCTATGTATGATGCCCTCATCCTGGATTTCAGAGTTATATTTACCTCTGAATCAGCTTTAAGCATCATGTTACGGCCTAATCCTCCTTTGGAAAATGAACTCCCATTCTGGTGTATTTAAATGAGCTTTATTTTTCCTCCGTGGGTCTTGCCCCAAGTGCCTCAAGTAACACCAAATGAGCATACTTCACATCTCTGTACAAGGAGGAGATAAAACCAACAAAATATCAAATAAACTTGGGGATGTTGCAAAACTGAACAGCAGATTTTGGTGCCACAGAGTAACCTTGGGCACATTATTCTTTACTTGTGGAATCTCACAGTATGTACAGCTCTGGAAGTGCCTCTGTGAAATTGCTAGGTGATCTTTCATTCTTTGATTAGACAAGTGGATCTGCAAGGGAGTTTCCTTCCTCTTGGTTTTCTGGAGTTTAGTGTAGGTAGCCTTGAGTTGGCTGTTTGTAGAACACCTGATGGTACTGTGAGTGAGGTATTTAATCTAAAGAATTCGTGCAGGCTGGAATGTTTATTGTGTTCTGGAGAATCTTTTTGGGATAGCAAGTGTAACTGTAAATGCATGAAAAACTAAGAACAGCTTGAAAAGACATTTTGTACTGTACTCTTGCCTTTTATAGTAAGTCTTGTCACTCCTAAAAAACTTGTGTGTTTATTTGTGTTTTAACTACACAGTATAAGAAGATACTCACTAGGGATGATGGAAAGTTAGGCACTGTTGAAAGATTTGTATCTGGTTCTTTGGCTGGAGCAACAGCACAAACTTCTATTTATCCCATGGAGGTAAGAGAATCTGGTTCCATTGGAGCCTGCAAATGTTTGGTTTGTTTCCAGAGTAAACCCCATTTTGCTCTTGAAAATATTTTTTAAATTCCTCTCTAGTCTGATATCCTAATTTATTTTTACTTTGGACCTCCTTTCAGACTTTCAGTGCTAGGCGTTTTAGAATGTACTATGTTCTGACTGATTCTTGTAATTTTTCCATATATTTTTCTGTATATTATTTTTTAAAACTATATATAAATAAAACCTAGTTCAGGGAAAAATTCACCCAAGAACATTTATAATTCAGTATGTATTCAAGCATTTTGTAAATTGAGCATACATCCTTTTCCTGCTATATATAAGCCAGGAATGTTTCTGTCTGGACAAAACTGAAGTTCTGTTGTGTTATGATGGGAAGCTGTGTCTGGTAAGGAGAACAGTGTGGGGGAAGGATGTAACAGCTACAGCTCAGGCTGGGTGGATTGGCTGTTCTTTCCCCTGTAGGACATACCTGTAGGTGGTACTACACAGTGTTAATATATTAACTGCTCCAGTGTAACTGTTACACACCATTTCACAGAAAGAGGATGTAGTTTCTTCACTGCTGGTTCCCCAGAAGGTTCATCTCTTGTGCACATCCATGTTGGAATAGATTCTGGGTCTGGGGCTAAACCAATACCAGCATCAAGTTTGGTAGTAATGGCAAATGGAAGCTAAGTAACTTTTTCAAGGGTGGGGATTTCAGTAGGAATGGAACTGTTTTCATTGCTGAAGCAATAATGATCTCTTTCAAGAGTGTTCTTGCTGTTCCAGAGAGTGAATCCCTGACCTGAGTACAGAGATGGGTTAAGTTAGGGAATAACTGAAACATGATGTAGATTGTCTGGGTTACACTGATCAATGAAGACAAGGGAACTGTTCTACAGTATCACCTTCTGGTCTTCCTCACAAAGATATGGTACTGTCCCAGAAGTGTTTTTAGGAAGTTTCTAAGTAAGAGAAAGAAAGTTTTCTAAGTAAGAGAGAAAAGCCAGGGAATTCCTGAGGAAGATGCAGTCTTATGAGACTTTAAAGAAGACCAGATTGTTACTCAGGAAATTTCCTCTGTGGTTTCTCTTGGATGCTTTTATTAGTTTCTTTGTCCTAAGATGCAGTACAGACTTACTTGCATTATTAATCAGGTGCTGGGTTTCAGTAGTGAGACAAGATCCTTATATTCTTCAACTACCTCTCTAAGTGTCATACTTCTTGAAAGAATATTTTCTTAATATGCTTTAGTGTTCCAAGACCAGAAGTGTCATCTGCTAGCATGTTAGTGCTCTCACTTGTTCCTTAGCTAACACTTCTATTGAATATTGCCTATACTATTGCCTTCAAGTTGATGAAATAACTGCTTGTTTTAATCACGAAAATAAAGCTAAAATGCAATTTTAAAAGGCTAAGAATTTGTAAGCTAGTATATGGTAATGTGTGGTGCTCTGCACTAAGGACAGAACCTGAAGAAGCCTGCTGCCAACAATGCCTTACCACTAATCAGAGATTTGCAGCACCGAAGTGCAAAGCAGTTCTAGAGAGAATCGAATAAGCAGAGATATACCGTGTATCTAAAATAGATTATTAAATAGATATATAATTAAGGCTGGTATTTATTTTTCTCCTTAGGTTTTAAAGACCAGGTTGGCTGTGGGTAAAACAGGGCAATATTCTGGGATGTTTGACTGTGCTAAGAAGATTTTAAAAAGAGAAGGTCCAAAGGCCTTCTACAAAGGCTATATTCCTAATATTCTGGGTATAATTCCTTATGCTGGTATTGACCTTGCTGTTTATGAGGTGAGTTTAGATCACTGAATGCATATAGCTGTCATTAATTAATTTACAAAAAGCATAAATATCTTTTAGAATGTTTGTATTCGTGTACTATTACAGCTGGTTCAATTTAAAAAAGACAAATGAGACTTTCCAGTAATATCAGTAGACCTCAGTGTTTCTGTTTGCCGTTCTGGAGGAGTGCCTGGGCAGATGGGCCCTGCCATGCAAGAGTACCAAGCAGGAAATGTACTGAGAGAGGATTATACAGACCTTGGCAGTACCACAGGCTTTCATACTTACCTAACCGATTTAGACTGGAATGTACCCATTTTATGGGAAATATGTGCCTTTAAAAGGATATTCATATTATGACAGTTTATACATTGTTTTGCCAGTTGTTGAGTTTGTGAGTGGATTGTATTAATCTCAATTCCTTGTGTGTCTGTGCATGTCACCAGAATTCTTTCTGGCTGACACAGCTTTTCTGAGGAGCTTGAAACAGTGCTGTCTTTTCTTGCCAGAGAAACTGGCACCTATTTTACCCACCAGCAAAGTTGAAAATCTTTTATCTACCTTAGATAATATGTGTTGCTTCAAAGAGTGTTAAATAACTCAGATGTACAGACTAATTTTTTTTCCAGTCTAGACAAATCTCTTTTGACACTGCATTAGTAATCACCAGAACTTCTTGAACAAACATTTTAAAAACTGTATGGAAATTCTTTTCTACAGTTTGCATACTTGTTTTTGCATGGGATGAAGTGCACAGCTGTGTGAGCTTATGTTCCACCCTATGGGATGCTGAGTTGTTTCCCTCCTCCTCTCCCCAAAGTAATACAGGTGCATGGGCACTTGCTGCTGGATCTTGTAAGGATTTCTCTTCTAAGTACTAACTGTTGTAGTCTGGTTGAAGTCCTTTCCTCTGTGCAAAGTTGTTTACCTGTGCACTTCAAGCATGTAGGACTGGTCCAGTGAAATTGGTGCTTTTCAGGATTGAGCCCTTAGGATTTGTTATGAACAAAGAAGTATTTGTTCACCTTTTTGATTGCAGATCTCTTGTCTTACTGTTTAATTTTACACCTTGGCAGCTCTTAAAGAGTATGTGGCTGGAACACTATGCATCGAGCTCTGCGAACCCAGGTGTGTTTGTGTTGCTGGGGTGTGGCACTGTTTCCAGCACGTGCGGCCAGTTAGCCAGTTACCCTCTCGCTCTCATCAGAACACGCATGCAGGCTCAAGGTGAGTTCTCTTGTACTGAAAATGCTTCTATGTGGTCACATTAAAATTCTGTCATGTAGGATAGCTCTATCAGAGACACAGGAATAAGAAAAAAAAACTTGGAAAAACCAAGGACGTATCTGGAAAATTCTTCTTAATGTTCGTCCCTTCTCCCTCTTACCCCCAACACTGTTGTTTTTCATACTTAATTTAAAAAGTAACATTTCAAGCTGGTGCTTTGTATATTCTGAGGGCCACAAGACTACCAGACGCAGCCCCTGTTATAGTCTGGAAGCACTCTTCTAAATTTTAGAATGTTTTTTAAATTTTAGAGATTAAATGACAGGGCTTGCATTGTCCTGTGAGGGTAGACAGCAATGTTTGCTCTGTAGGACATTTCATAAGGGTAGTTTCATAGCTGAGATTTTTGTTTTGATAGGTTTCTGCACAGAGTTAAAGATGGGAGCCTAGATTTCCTAAGGAGCATAGGCGGATAATGCTTTCCAGTGGGATTTAGACACATGGATATCTCCCAAATGTCTGGAATTAAAAGATCTCTTTTCAGTGGCCCTATGATAGTAGACTCATGATCCGGGTGTTTGAAACTTGCTCAAGGTTTTAATATTACTAGAACTGTTGTATAACACATTATCTCTTTGTTCTAGCCTCAGTGGAAGGAGCTCCACAGCTAAACATGGTTGGTCTCTTTCAAAGAATTGTTGCTACAGAGGGACTCCGAGGACTTTATAGGGGCATAGCCCCTAATTTTATGAAAGTACTTCCAGCTGTCAGCATCAGCTATGTTGTATATGAAAAAATGAAACAGAATTTGGGAATAGCATGAAATGAAGGAAAAAGGTGAGATGCTTCCAATGCTGTTGGAAACACCAGAACAATAATGTTTTCTCAAGTAATCTGCTCTCACAATTAGAGACAGATCTTTATAGAGAAATGCTGCAACTTCCACATTTGGTCTTAAGTGGGAAGAAACTTCCTTAAATTTTAGTTCACCATTTCTAAACAGATACCTATATTGCACTTTAAAATGTCACTGAGTTGAAAAAAAGAATCAAGAAACTGTCTTTAAATCAGTAGTATGTTTTTATTTTTAGGAAATCATGCATATTTTACTCATTGGGGTTTTTTTTAACTTGTCCTTTCTAAATGTGTATTTGTCTTGGATCAAACCAAAGGTAGGAGAAGTTTATACTGCCTTGATACTGAATTTATCGAATTGACTTTTTGTTTTGTCACGCTGCCTATACTCAAGCAATTCACAGGCAACATTTTGCATGCCTAGAAGTGAGCACTTATGTTATTTTTGAACACTGAATGTTAAGTTCATAAGAAACAGGATCTTGGATATACACAACGATGGATTGATATGTAGCCCATCACCTTCATATTCAGGCAAACCTTTTTTATTTTTCATGATTTAAAGAGCCTGAGAAACTGCTGTTCTGCGGTATTGGAATACCTCAAATGGATTTACACGGTATTTTTGTAATACAATCAGCAATTTGATAACTTGCTTCACTGGACCTGCTTTTCATTGCACTTTTAAATGTCAGCACCATTAACCATAGCAAAATCTGGGTTACAGCTGCATGTTTTATAGGATCATAATACAAAGGAACAGAAGAAGCTTGGATATTAGATCCATTCCATACAAGTGCAAGTTGTTATTTAAAAACAGGTTGGAGGATCCAGTATGAAGCTGGTAGTAATTGTAGTACAGCCAATGGCAGAGCTGTTCATAGCTGTCTTGGGAGGAGGAGTGCTTCTCATTTTGGACTCTCCATTCTTTCCCTTGTTCAGAGGGCTACAGTTCACTATGTGCTTTTAGCCTGTAGAGGGTTGCATTATTATGTAAAGGTTTTTTTACAGTTTTGTCATGCAAGATCAGTCTTCTGTGCACACTGGCTGTGGGTGTGAAATTGGGATAATAAAATCCTGAAGTGTTTTGTCCAAGTGACCAAGTGGCAGTGCTGACCTCAGGTGCCCCTCAGATTGTTGTTAATGTAGCATGCAAAGCATGCACACAGACTTGTTAGTGCTTGAGAAACAGCTCCTCCTCAGAAAACAAAGCAGCCCTTCCTCAGTGCAGAGTTGGGTATTTCCATGTACAAGTCCTTCCAAAGTGACTTCCTTTTCTTTTGTGTGTGTGTGGAGGGGCACAAAGTTGCCTTCAGGCCTGAACATTGAAATAGACTAACAATTATTAGCAGACTAATTTGTTAGGCTTTTTCTTCTTTCTGTAATGTGTAGAGTCTTAATCTTGGTAAATTTGAGATTATACTTACCATGACCTTCTAAAAGCAACTGCTTTTAGACCACTTCCTGAAATTGGATTACTGAAGGAACAACTTTATTCTGTTAAGGTCATTAAGGGTCTTCTTTTTAATTCTTACTGTTTTGAGGAGAGCATGAGGGACATGGTTTTTTTGGTTGTTGTTTTTTTAAAGCAGACAAATAAGCAAGCAAAAATAACTGCCTGAATTTCCCTTGTTCTACATGTGCTTTGGGCCATATTTTTCAAACAGCAATCATGTAAATTTGTGTTCAGTGCTTCCATGGCTGGTGTTTATTCTCCATAAACTGATAAATAGCAATTCCATAAAATCTGTATTATAAATTGTTTTATCACATTTCAGAAAATGGCAGCTCTGGTTGTATTTTGGCCTTCCTTTTAGGGAAACGTTGGACTTTGCACTTCAAAAAAAAAAAGTCATTCTATCCAAATCATTTATATGTATAATGCCTTTCTGATCTGAGTGTTTCGTGGTTTTGCCAATATCCTTGTACCTTTGTGGGATTTGTGAGATCAGTTGCTGATAATTTTGTTTGACTATGACCAATGAGCAAATGTATTGTGTGTGTGATGTAAAGATGACTTTAGCATTTCCATCTTCCAGACTTCGATTTTGTTTTTAGTGTGCAAGTGCCATTATGAGTACTGAAATTATGGTGACCTTTTCAAATGTTGAAAAGATGAGCTGTTTCAGATTTGATTTTTCATTATGTGCCTTGATGATGACTGTGTGGTTTTTGTCTCTTAAATGTATGTTTACCTTTCTAGCCCTGTAAAACTACCAGTTTCTAATAAATCTCTGTTTCCTTATCTGGCTGGAGTGTGCTGATGTGTTTTTTTCATGGTCTGATAGATGATACTTCTTTATTGCATTATATACATAATACTGAATGTAAAAAATGAAGGTAATTGATCTAAAAATAGGTTTCAGACTAGACTATGCTTTGCTATTACACTGATACTTGAAAACAGTTTGAGATAAGTCGATTGTCATCCTGTTTAAAACTGTCTCATTGCTTAATGGAAGACCACATGTTTAATATTTTTGTTCGTTCATTGAACAGTATTAACCAATGATTTCCTTGAGTGTATGTTGCGTGACAGAACTCTGAATAATCAGGGACAAACGTATTTGCTTGTACTACTGCTGATCTTGCTTTGTTGTTAATCTTGCCTGTTAGTCAAAGGATCAATATTAAATCTTTTCAAGGTAATTGACTTAATTTACTCTGCATGTGTAGCATGGCTATGCTCCTAAAAGCTTGTTAGCAGCCAGCTTTGACAACTCCTTTTCAGTTTTTCACACCAATCCTTCAAATGATAAAGATAATTGTAAACAAATCAGGGAAGCTTTTCTTGTCTGCTGCAAATACAGTTCTTGTAATGTAAGATTTAGAGGTTTTCTTTTAAGTAATGGAAGAGGTAGGTGCACAGGGTGTGATTCCTGACTAAGTGAACAATTTGACATTGAATTTGACTTGAGGTAAGAATGCTTTTAACTGAAAATGCTCTGTAAGAAGAGCCCAGAAGGAAAAGGAAGGCTTATTTGTTTTCCTTTCAAGATGTAAGTGGGGCGTGACAGCTGTTCAGTACCATTAACACTAGAAAACACTGCAGAAATGGCGTGAAATCTGAAATAGTGCTGCCAGTGCATGTCTTTCCCTCTTGACTGTGGTGGGCTTCCTGGCAGGATATGCCTGCTGCAGCACTGGCTTTCCTCACAGTGGCACCAGCCTGGGCCCAGCTGCCTGGCACACCTGCTCATGGAAAGGTGAACTCTGTGTGCTGAAAGCCCCTTGGCAGCTTTCCCTTCTGCTAGAGAATGCCTGGTGCCCAGCACTTCCAGGTGAGACTGTGTTTGGGCCTGCCTGGTGCCCAAATTAGCCTCCGGAGGCCCAGGCTGAGGTGGCTTCTGTCCTTTTCTGCCTTGCTTCACACCTCTGAGCTGGCTGCACTCGCTGGTACGTGCAGGAGGTATTGGCAGCTTTCTCTTTGTGCCTTTGTAATATTTAACAGTTGGATAAGGGACAGAAAGAAATGCATTGCAGTAAGTGATATTGCTATGTATAAATTACTAAAATATCAAGGATGTCTTAACCTGCAGGCTATTTGCTGTGTAAGGAAGTGTGGTTTTTAAATGCTTGCCCTTCTGATGTCAGAGTTGTCTTGGGAATGGCTTTGAAGGACTTGAATTAAAACGATATACTGATCCTAAACTGTAATTTGTGGAGAACATAATTGATAAGAACAGGATATTTAACACAGAGTGATTTTGGAATACTGACAGTCTTGCTGTATAATTTAGGTCTAGCTTCTAAGCCCTCGGTGTCTGAAAATGTGCAGAAATAGTACTTTTTTGGTCAAGATTTGTCCAGGGTAAAAATTGTCTCTGTTTTGGCATCTAAATAAATGCTTGAGTATTGTGCACCTCACTTCTTACACATTGTATCTGCTTTGCTAAAGGGCTAACAAAGAAGTCTGTTATGTACTGTGTAAGTATTAGAAAACACCCATAGTGTTTATACACATGTATACACATATGCATTTACATATATTTATGTATATACATGTATAAAACCTTTTCTTCTTTGCACGAAGTTTGTGCATCTCCTTTGTGCAGTTCCAGACAGAACAGGTTCCAGAATGGCCTTTTACTTGAACACTCTTGGAGCCCTGAAACTGCTGTCGCTGCAGAGCTTTCCCCTGTAAGCTGACTGTAGGAGATTGAGAAGTAAGCTCTCTTAAATTATGTGTCAGTGGTACTCACGTTAGAATCCAGAATGCTTTGTTCCCTCTAGGCTCATATGAACTAGAATATCTAGTGTCCTTCCCCTTGAAGTAGGTGTTGGCAAAAGCCATTGGCTTGCAAGGTGGGAGTAGAGTAGATGAACTTTTGGGTGAGTTCTCCTGCCATTTTAAACTAAGCCTTTTGTTAACATACTTGACCTGTAGTTTGGCTCTCGCAGAGGCACCGATATTCTGGAAGTGCCCGCGTTCTCCCTAAAGCAAATGCCACGGGTTTTAAGTGTTACAGACTTGTATTGTATATGAACCACTCTCTCCTCATCAAGCCTTAACAGCGCCTCTCCGGACTGTGTTTCCAGGAACGTGCAGGCTCGGACTGCATGCGAGCAGTGCCATCTACTGTCCTGCTGTAACACCCGTTTGGGAGGGGGACAGCTGCTCAGGCTCAGCGTTTGAGTTCATCCCTTGCAGTTATCTTCACAGCAAAGGAAAAGCGGTTTATAACAGTGCAGGATAAGCCCAGCTAAGCCATGTTTTTATCACAGAACCATGGAATCTGTTGAAAGGGAACTGTTGAATCGCTGTTGGCCCTAGAAATGCATCTCTGTGATGGCATGTCCTTGCAGACTTCCCTATGTCTTGGCACCATGTGTGATGCAGTTTGGTAATGGGGCCATTTTGCTTTCCCTAATTAAACAAATTCATTACTTTCAACTGGCTTGCTGTGTAGATCCAACAGCCTCTGCCTCTTCCTCTTCCAGCAGTTTCATTCATTGCATTTATACCACTTCTTCAGTTGAACAGATAACTGCCTCAATCTTGGGAGTAGCTCTGAAGCTATCCTTCTGAAAATAGATGCATATAAAAGGTGTCACCTTTGCACAAGAAATACTAAAGCTAACATTTCAGATTCTGTATGTCTCAAGTGTAAATGTTTTCACTGTCAACTCAAAGATTGCTTGCAGCATACAGGAAAGAGGTACATTTTAGAATTCCTTTCCCAAGTTTGTTGCTTATTTCTCACTAGCTGGACAGATTTTGCAAAAGTTTAAGTAGGTAAGAAGGACTGAGATACAGTTGCAAATTGCAATGGTGATGGGGAAGGATATAAAATTCTGACTCATCCATCACCACAGTTATCTTGTTCATAACAGAAGTACTGAAATTACTCTTTATGGTTTAGTAAAAAGTGCTGTGTGGGTGGAAAACTCCTGGACTCCCCAAAACTCCATGACTTGCTCATACAAAGCCTTCTGCCTCTGGGGTGGCAGCAATATGTAACCTCTCCTCGTTAAGTGTCTGTGCTAATGAATGAGTGACAGTGCACACATCTGATCCATCTGCTGCATAAAAGTTTAATTTTTCTTCCGCCAGTCAGACAGAGTTTGGCAGATACTGCGCAGCAGAAAAAAAGATGCAAGTGTGGTGTTACATTTCTCGACAGGGAATTGGAGCTGGAGTAGGAGCACTTCTGAATCAGTCACGACACTGCCATCCCCTTGAAATTAGTTTGGCTTAGACATCAAATATTGCTCACTGGTCCCTTAAGGAGTATCTGATTTTAGTTTGCTTCTCCAGTTGCTTTCTCTATCCTAGAGAAAAAAAGGAAAAGTTTTACTCAGTATTCTCACTTGTTCCTGCAGACTTGTACTCAATGTCTGTGCCTTGCTGTGAGGCATTTGCTGGGCTGTAATCTGGTGGCACTCCTCATTTCCACAGTGTGACATTTTGATGGGAAACAGTGTGATCCTATCGATAAGAGTGTCTTGCAGATGGAGATTTTCATCTCAGTTCTGCTACTGATCTTAAGCATGTCCTTTCTCAGCATCTCCGGTGCTGGTATTTTCTTGTCTTGTAGCAGTTAAGCTGCCTGGGACTACCATTGTGCTGTGATGGTTCAGTGTGTACCCTCGGGTTCTGCTATGGTACAAATAATATTTTGATTAAAAATTAAGCCCTTGGCCTACAGCAGTGCTTGTTAAAGTATCATCCACTTTATTGGCAGAGATTTTTCTGATGGTTTGATGATTAAGATAATACCACAGTGTTAGAAAAAACCTAATGGAAGCAGAAAATCAATCATATTCTAAAAAAAAGTTGATTGCCAAAGCTGCCTACTGGGATAAATTATATTAATCTTAAAGATAGTCTTTTATCTCTAAAAAGAAATTTGGTTTCCTGCTTGATTATTGTTTTTAGCCTTTTCTCCTAATTTATTTTTAATTGGCAGTAGTGTCTCGTACCCTAATACAGCGATCTCTAGCGTTGCCAGTAAAGAGTGTGTATCTCTCTTGGAGAACACTGAGAACCCACTGAGAACCCACTGAGCTGCAGCGGTCAATTCTGGTTTTAAAGAAAAGCAAAGTGCCAGACCACGGCGGGCAATGTTTTAACTGCCTTCTCTCACTGGAAGTGCTCTTGGCCCTTGGAGAATACACGTGGTTTGAGGGGGTCTTGTGCTCTCTGAACTGCAAATAATAATATTCGGGTTTTGCATAGGGCTTTCCATGCAGGAGAGAGGCAGTGCTGGGGCAGGGAGGGCAGGGCCAGCAGCAGCTGCTTCTCGGCTCCTTGTCCTTGTTTTTTTCGGTTTTTTTTTACCTTGGTTTTTTTCCTGTGGGTTTTTTTTCCCCCCTTAGTT
>WEKY01007715.1:115123-155063 GCA_013390045.1 Picathartes gymnocephalus
TCATGGCAGCGGCTGGGGGGCCGCGGCTGCTGGAAGCCGCGTGGGAAGGGGATTGTAAGGGACCCGCAGGAAGGATTGCAGCCGCGACATGGCTCAGTCTGCGGCTGTCTGCCGTCACCAGGCTCTGGCCGTGCAGACGGCTGTACCGCCAAGGTGGGAAGTGGCCGTGAGGGGAGGGGAGTGAGGGGTGGGATCGAAGTCATCAATGAAACCCGAGGCTGAAGGTCAGCAATTTTTTCCTGACAGGGCAGATATCTCCCCAAGGGATTCCTCTTGCTTGAGACACTAATTAAATATAGAATAATTCAAATCTATGGCAACATGTATCACAGTCTTTTACTGCTGTAGGTCACTTAGGACTGCAATACGCACAAAGTTAAAAGGTTTTTGATCGCCTTTTAGCAGTCAGCAGGACAGCCTATTTCATCCCGAGAATCTTGATTCTACTGCCATTTTCTGGTGGCGTTTGAGCACCTAGGATGACTGAGGTAAACAGTCTCGAGCCTAAATGAAGTATGTAGGCAAATGTAAAGGCTCAAATAAGCATTCTGGGCTGAAATCTGATGCCCCATCTGACCACGCTAATTTCTCATGAGAAACTGTCAACAAATAATTGCGTATTTCATTATTGTTAGTTGCATGAATCCTCTTTAGTCATTCTGTATGTTCATCTCCTTTAATTTCTCATTGTGCTATAAGAAACAAGTCAAATAGCAGCTAAGATTTCTAAAGTTCTGAAAGTTGCCCAGATACCAGAAGTTGACTTTCAGGTGGTTTACTCCATGTAGAGGTACAAGGGCTGGAGTTCATCATGAAAGCTGGGTGGTAAAAAGCCAATGCTCAAAGCATCTATCACTATTCCCAGAAATTGTTATTCTGTGGAACTACTTGAAACTTGTAATTACAGACTCTTTATTTAACTTTCAAGTATATCTTATTCATAGTTGAAGTATAAACACAGGAATGCATTTGTTGAGAATAGGCCTAACTTCAAAAACGACCCAAATTCAAGAAAAGCCTTTCTGTGGTTCTCTCTATAAGGTACTTTGCAGAAGGGGGAAGCTACCTCTCATGTCCTCCCTAAGTAAGCTTCAATTTTGAAGTTTTTAGTGACTTGATGGCTTTCAACTGCTTGTATGAAAATCGTTCAAGTGCCTCCTTAGGGAGAGGATGTCATGGAAAGAGCATTCCTCCATGCAGTGAACTCTCCATGGGAGCACTGTCCAAAGCCTCAGCAGGGCATCAGGGTTGGAACAGGCCTAGATAGAGCATGAGCTGCTTCTTCACAGTTAGCATTGTTAGGTCAAAGTTCAAGAACCTTCTTAGAGGCTTCAGTAGCCAGCATGTGAATAAAGGTTATTAACCTATATTCTTGAAGCACTTTGTCCCCCATTGCAGGCTGCTACATTAGGCAGCTACCTACTCTCCCTTTTTTTTGAGTCATTTGTGAAGTGAAGTATATGGGATTGAAGTGTTCTGTGTGTATTTGGGATCTTATCAGAAGGGATCGGTGCTTAATGTACATAGTGATCAATTCAGTACAAAGTAAGAAAAATAGTTTGTATAAACTGTTTGTAACAGTTTATGAGGGATTTTACTTTTTGTCAGTTATACCTTTAAAGCTATTGATCTGCCAGAGAGTGTTGAGGAGGTTTTTCCCATTTTTAGGGATTGCATATTTTGATGTGTCACCAGATGATTATAGAATTGAGATGCAAATGTAGTTCAGCTTGAGGAGTTTAATTTCATTAAGTTGTCTTAAATGTCAAAGTGAGGAAATACACAGTGTTAATGATTAAACTCATAGCTCATGTTGTTGAACCTCAGTTTGCAGTTGTATATCAGTCACTAAATGTAAAGTGTAAGGTCTTAAAGTTCTGTTAGAAAAACTACAAGTGTGTGATGGAGACATGAAGAGATGTAAAAATTTGGGGCATTTTGACTAACATCTTATGCTTAATTTTGGTTTGGTTCTATCGGCAATCTCCTTTCAGAAGTGCTCATTTTAAGAGACAGAAAATTAACATCTGCCAGCAGATATCAAAGCTGAGAGGATAAAGCAGCCTTTCTCTTGTATCTGTGTACATATAGACATTTCAATGTTTTTACTTAAACTGCTTATCTCCTGGTAATTTCTCACAGCTTATTTCCTAAGAACGTGTCAGATGTTTTCCCTTTCTAGTGAAACAGGCAATTTTTATTCACTTTTTAAAAAAAACTTACTAGGGACCTTGGGAAAAGATGTTACACTAAAACAGAATGTGTTGAGGAGCTGGTTTGTCCTTCAGTAGGCACTGGCCTCATGAATCAATGTAATCTAAGCCAACTAAAACTCCTTTTCCCTCATGCCTGCAGTGTGCTCCCTCTGGGGGCGAGTCCAAGGGCTGACAAGTCCTTTCTTTACTCCCTGGCTCTAGTCAGATTGAGTCACTTGAGGAGAGTCTGGATGCTATTTGCATGCAGATTGTTTTCATGTATGAAAAATGCATGAATATTCCCTCAGGTGTTAATTAATGCAATTTTTAGTTATTGAGAACTTCAAGGAAAAAAATCAGAGTGTTCTCAGACTGTATTCAAATGTGCTCCTTGCACCTAATTATTTGGACACACTCCTTAGGAATGCCTGGCTGACAAACTTCTCCTTCCTGCTATATTCCTGTGACTACACTGTATCTTTGAAAGAGGGAGAACCTTTTGTTTTCAGTTTTCCTTAGCTGGCTGTAAAGTAGGAGAATTTATTGTTCATTTCTGTTCACAATAATTGGGTTTGTAGTTGTTAATTTGTTGGGTATTATTAATTGTAGTGGGGAGGTAAAGAGGAGGAACTTGAACAACCTCCTTTGATCGCACTTTAAATGCTTTATTTGATAGTTAATTTAATCAGTAAGCAGCAGATTATGACATTTCTTGGGAAGTTTTCCAAATGATAAAAATATCTGGATAAATGATAAAAATAGTTGGAACTGTTTCCTTCAGGGCAGTACTAATGAACCTACAGTGTGGGTGGGATAAAGACACGTGCAGCAGCTTTGTTCATGCTCTGTGTAGTATGTGTGACTCTCTGGAATGAGGATCTGAGAAAAACAAGTGTTATTGACAAGGAATTTAATGCATGTGGAGGAAAAAGATTAATTGTTACTAGTGCTGATTTTCAACTTGACCTTGACAAAAGGAAGATCTCTGTAACATCTCAAATTGTGTCATGAAAACAACTCTACTCTTTCATTAGTGGTGGGAGCTCATACTGCTGCATTGAAATCAGTTCTGAAAGGTAAGTTTCTCTTGTAGTCTCCATGTTGGCTCTGGGAGCTAAGACAATGAAAATTAACAGCTTGATCCCATTCATTTTTAATGGGATCCATAATTTTTTTTTTTTCTGCACAGAGCTGGCTCTTTTGGCATAGATGCTTCAGGAAAATTATCGAATGGGTTCTAAACAAACCGGTTTTCACTGGAGGAAGTGACTAGCTTGAAAGCAGTGCTGTTAGTACCATTTTGGATGAGAAAGAACTTCATTTTTCCATAATCCATATTTTCAGTCAAACAACAGGAAAGTTTGACATGCTGTTCCTATGATAGTGTGAAAGGAGAACACAAAACTGTGCACACTTGGCTATTGCTTAGGAAATACCAACCAACAAAACAATGTTGTAACTGTTACAGTTTCAGAGAAGCAGACCTGAGTCACTTATTCATACTTGGGGATGTACCCTAATTGCGTCAATATTTAGTGATGGTAGTGTGGAGCACAAAACCTATTGACCTCCTCCTGCACACCTATCATACCCACAGTGCACATGGCATTTCCAGATAGTTCTGTGCACTGTGGCCTTGCAGGAGCAAAACTTCTGCACAGGAGCTCCATGAACAAAACCAGAATTACTATTCCTGCAACAGATCTGGAATCATTTTGGTAAAAAGTTGTGAATAATACAAGGCAGCAGAATGTTCTAGATGGCAATTTCACTTTGCTCCTATCTGAGAAATTAAAATGTGAAAAGACAACTGTAATCCAGTGCTCAATGGCTTAATTTAATGTGAACTGTTTTTGAAATTGAGTGACAAGTCATAGATGATGGTGATCAATACAGTACTTCTGATGAAAAAAAAAAATTCCCTGGGGTGATGTCACTTCCTGCATTGTTATAGCAGCCCTTCAGCTAGGCAGCCCCAGAGCTGAAGAGAAAAATGTATGATGTAAGGAAAAGAAACATTATCTCTAATTTTTTTTTTTAACCTCTGTTTCAGACTCAGTTTATTTCAGTCTCTGTGTTCAGATGAGCCACCTGAAATTTTTTTTGTTGAGGTAGGCTGAGAACATGAGCTCTGAAATTAATTGCACATTCCGTTTCAAGGTTGCCTGGTTATTTACATGAGGTAAGATTTTTTTCTTTAATGTCAAGATTGAAGAAATTGATTTACTCTGGGTTCACAAAGCAGCTGCCTTCAGCTTTGTATCAAATATGTAGTGTTTGAAGTCTGTCAATGGAAGCCTCCCTGATGCCTCTGTCTATTTGTGGCATTCAAACTTTTTTGAAAACAATTGTTTCTAACCTGCAGAAATTATTTTAAAATGTGGCCAGTGTGTTGCCTCCTAGTGTGTTATCTTTCCAGCCAACTTTGCAGGAGAGCAGCATCACAAAGGTCCTGCACATTGTTTGGTTTTGTGTCAAAATCTGTGTTATCACTGGAAATTAGGAGTAAAAGGATGTGTACCAATATAGCTGCTCCTTTCTTTGAGCCTTGTGAGTTGTGTCACTCAGGTGGACGCCTATTAGACTGCACCATGCTGGTGGGGTCTGGAAATACATGTAATTACAATTAAATGAGGCAGACATTGAAAACTTTCAGTAATTGTTTGATGTAGAATATTCCTGGGGAGGGATTTACAAGAAACACATATAAACAGCATTGCTGTCTTTATTCTTGAAAACTACTGTAACTATGAAGATGAAGTGAGTTCAGGATGTGTTTGCTTTGGTTGTACTTGCCACATTCCTCCTTCAGGTGCAGAAAAGTAGGTATATTTAAATAGTTTCCTCTCTGGGCCTTGACACTGTAGACTATATTCAGAGATAAAGGCACTATACATCTGATGAAAATTTTACTCAGGGAGAACTGAAATGCCACTAAATAATAGCACCATGAAAATAACAATATTTTTAACTCTTATGCTTTCTGTCTGTGCCAAGCCATTAAATTGTCCAAAGGTATTTCCATTAAGGGGCAAAATTGAATTGTTGTGTTGTAGAGCAGACAGATGTTTTGGTGGGTGGAGAAGTTTGATAACTCTCCCAAGTCACAAGAGAAGTTGGTGACTACCAGGAACAGAAGGCACACATGCTGACTGCTAAGTCTCTGTGAGCCACAAGACCATCCTTCCTCCTGCACACAGAGAAGCACTGGCACGAAAGAGAAGTAATTTCTGTGGGTTTGGAGAGGCCTTTCCGGTGATTCTGGCAGCATCAGCAGAAGGACACATGGTTTTGATGGGAAGGGCTGTCTGCTTGGCTCAAATTATTTTGTAATGTTGGCCGCTTTCAAAATGGACTCATTTTTTGAGGGTTGGCTAAATATTCCCCATGCAGGTAGAAGGCAAAGATGAATCTACCATTTTTGTTGAAGGAGTTAGTGGGGGTGGAGGGGAAGCATATAATGCCTGTCCATCCTGGGGTGTGAACATCTTTGGTTTGTGCTGTAGCAGGCACATGTGCAAAGGAAGAGCTTGTAAAACTTGTAAGAAGAATTGTTCTTTAGTGCCAGCTTTTAAATCTAGCTCTGGCATAAGTAATGGAAAATATGTATAAATTATATTCAGCTACCTGTTTTATTAGCTGTTCTCATATACTCTCATATTTTCAATGATTGTCACCACTCCCCAGTTTTCAACAGTCACTTGTCAAGCCATTTTGTGTCCCTTCACTCTCTTTTCAGGCTGTAATTCCAGCAGGAGTCGACAGTGTGAGTATTAACACTATGTGAGAGATACCAGAGAGATAGCAATTAACACTCAAGAGCAGTAGTTAGAGAGTCAGCTGCTCACTGACCTGGGTCACCCTGTGTGGATGCAGGTGAACTGTTTGTGATGGGGAGGGAGCAGGCAGGGAGCACAGCCCTTCCTGCCCACACCATGGGATGGGTGCTGCTTTGGGGGGTGGTTATTTGTGGAGAAATATCTTTTCCTTCCTCTGATATTTTGACCCAGAAGAGTGGGTTAGAGTGTAGAAGCATCAGGATGGCTTTCACAGAGCCTGGCCCTGCCCCTATGCTAGGTTTTATCAGTATTAAAAATTGTCTAGGAAATTCAAATATGAATTCTAGGAATTCATATTTATGTAACTACTGGAAAGACATCAGTAAAACAGTTTTCTCCAGAAGCCTTTGTTTATCCTCATAAATGTTTTGGGAGATGCAGGTTTTTTGCCATCTTGTAGTACCTTAAATAAACAGTGTGATTCTGCAGTTACTCTATACTGGCATCTTGGAATGGGGTGGGGATAATAAAAAGAAGTGGTGTTTAGTCATCTGACAATTAATATGAATACACTTTTCCGTATGCAACAGAAAGCAAAAGGATTATAATTTTAAAGCCATTATGTAATGTTAATGTTGCAGTAGTGGCCAAAGACCTTAGATGGATTGGTGGTCCCATACCTTTAGGTGTTGTGCAAACAGTAAGTAAATATTTCTGCTTTAAAAAGCTTACAAATGCTGACAGCCTTTTTTTAGAAAAGACTTTCTGAGTGCAGAGAGTGTTCTTGTTCAGTCATGACTTAGAGCAGCCATCATGAAATTGTGAAGGAAGGACAAGGTAGAGTAACTTCAAATGAAAATTAAAGAAACTGAAAGAGAAAATTCATTTGTGGAATGAAAAAGTGCTGAGCACAACTTGTTTCAGTGGAAATTTATCTTATGTATCAGCTAGTAAGATCCAGAGACATTTGGGTTCCCGGAAGTACATCATGCTGTGGTTGGCACTGCAACTTCTGATATGGGAGTCTACCACATTCTCCTTGAAATAGGCTGAGCACTAAGGTACATAACTTCCCCCTGAGCTCCACTGTGGCTTTATTGCAGTGAGAGAAAAGAGACTCTCTTAAGTACTTAGGCCCAGATTTTTTGCGCATTAGATCCCTGAGTCTTAATTCTGCAGTCTTTTAATAGTGAGTTTTCAATATCTTACTACATTTAAAGAAAAAAAAGTAGTTGGTACCTTACTACATCCAGTTGGATTGATATTTACATATGTTCCCTGCTGGCAGCTTTCCTTCTGTTAATGTTGCTCTGATTAGCTGTAAAAGATTGAGGAGATGTTCTTGAAATAGATTGTTCCTAAGGGCCACTCTGATGTTTATCCTCTTACAGTATAGCACAGCTGGGAATGGCAATTTGCTCTTGTAACAGGTTGACCAAGGATCAGCTGCAGTATTAAAAGATTAGTACCCAATAATTTCCAGCGAGCTTTTCTGTAATAAACTCAGCATGTTGATGTGGATTTTCAATATTCGAATGTCTGTCTCCTTTATGTAACATTTTATTTCAAGTCTAGCAAAAAACCAACCTGCCAAACAAAACTCCCAAAAAACCAACACCACCACCCCAATCCCCATATTCTATGCATTTACACTCTGATGTTAAGAAACACTTTGATTTTAAACTTATAATTTATGTAATGGTATATGTGTTTAGACATCTGAACAACAGCTCTGACAAAGCAAACAAGTCACTTTTAACTCATAGGTTGCTATGCTGCCAGCCAGAACAAATGAAAAATATGTGGACTCAGTAAGAAGAAAATCAACCAGTTAATTTGTTTTCAAGGATTATTATCATTGTTGACTCTTACTTATTAATGACCTCTGCACATACAAAATTGAATACAGCTGTTGTAACAGTGTTTGCATTTATCTCATGGCCCTGCTGTAAGCAGCTATCACTGTAGCGTTACATATCCTCTTATATCTCATTTTCCAAAGTGGTTAGCTGCTATGTGATGAAACAACAAAACAGGATTAAAAAATTAGCATTTATTTTATTAGGTGTAGCAGCGCTCTCATTCCTTGCTGCTCTCTTAGTTCTTTAGAGATGAGGACTTATGTGGGTCTTATGCACCATACAACAAACTTTCTGTATGGGAATTGGTAGGCAGGAGCTTTGGAAGTCTGGTGTCTTGAATGCTGATGAATCTTTCTCCACTGCCCTGGATACAAGAATGCTTTGATGTTACTTTGGATTTAAGCCATGGTAGATGCTGCAATTCTCTTTTTCTCCAGAGAAAATATGGTGCTCTCTGACCAGTTTTAGTCAGATGTTTAATGTTGACTTTTATATGTAAAATCACTTTTATACGTAAAATCAGCTATGCAAGAAAATGGAAAAATGCCTTTGCCTTCAGAGTGACACTGTGTTTCTTTAGCCTGTGAGCAACGCAAGTAGGAATTACAGTGTTTGACTCTTGGCCTTGGGAGCTGTCATAATGTCAGCAAGAGTTATGAGATGCTTGTGCTAACTTTGTACTGTGTTCACAGCATCTCAGTGCCCAGGACACTGGAGTGAGCGATTGCAGCTCTTCTATGGATGCTGTGGCAGCTTCTTTTGAACTGATAAAAAGTTGTGCCAGATCTGCTCAAAATAATTTAAAGTGTGCTGGATCTGCTCACTTGAGCTGTGTGTGATGAAGCTGAGTACGTGCCTTTGTTGCAAAATGTAGAAGATGTGTTAGTAATTTAGCAGGTTTTGAAGCACTGGATGTTGTGCTCACGAGAGCCAACTTTTTTCATCCCTTAAACAGCAGCATCTCTGGTTCGCATATGATAAGAGGCGATGCTATTTGTAACCATGTGCATTTGCTTGTTTTGCTATGGGTTGTTTGAAAAAATCTGTTCCTGAAGGGTTGTTTTCCTTATTTGCATGGCTGCCTTGTGAGGGCTTTAGTCGCTTGGTTCAGGTTTGCTGCTGCTCCACTTAGCATCTAAAACGTCTTGGCAAGGCACATGAAGTGTTTTTCCTCTTCTTCCCGGAGGCTCTGCAGAAGCTTCTGCACTGGCTGAGCCTGCCCCTTCAGTGTGCGTTTCAAAAAGAAAAAGCAATTTCCCCTGTTGTCAGGCAGCCTGCGAGTAATGTACCTCCTTGCCTCAAGAAGGATCCCAGCCCCTCTGATGCTCCTTGTGTAGGGAAGAGGGGCTTATAATACTGCAAAATAAAATCCAGGATAGTGCTGTCAACCGGTGATTGCTTTGGAGGTTAGAAAAGCAGGGAATTAAAGAGAAGAAGCTCTGAAGCCAATAAAAGACTGTGTTTTGCCCTTGCTAGTCTTGGCTTGAGATAAAAGTAACTGTGGATGATGTATTTGATTGGTAGGAATCACACACAGTGGAAAACACATTAGCATTTCAGATTTATAGTATTTTGAGTCCAACACTATGTGTCAAACAATAGCCAGCAATTTCAGCAGCAAAAGTAAAACCCATGTGAAAATTGACTAAGTAACAGTATGTCCAGAGGGCAAGATATTTTGAGTGAGTAGTTGGCCTTTGTTTTTGCTTAAATGTTTTCAACCTTTCCAGTGTTATAAGTGGATTGTAGGTATATTCATTATGTGCATTGGTGTTTGCAGTCAAACAGAAGTCTTGAGCTAATGTTAGAGCTTAGTAAATAAGATGCAGGAAGAGGTATGTCACAATGGATATATTTCTAACATGCAAAATAGTCTTTGCTCACTGTATTTTAGAAGGGAAAAATCCCCACATATTGCTAAGATAAATAGATCAAATTCAGGTTGAGTTACATAAAACTTAACTTCAAATCAATCCTCTTTAGTCATGTTGTAAATATCTGAAAACAGAACTTGATCTTTAGAAGACTGCTATAAAGCCAAGCATTCTTGACAGTCACCACTACTTTGAGCCTTACACTGAAATGTGAAATTCAACCTGTCTGTTTCCTGTGTTGAGATGTTGAAGATATTTACTGTATTTAAGTTTTACAATAACTTCATTTACCTAAATATTAATTGCATTTTGTCACCCTGCTGTACAAGGCCTTGTAACTGAAAGTCAGGCTTCAGGAGCTTTCACTTGACTCAGGAAAACTCTTCTCCCAACCTGTTTTAGTTCCAGTAGCTGCTTCTCTTCTGACCGAAGTGTTGTTGAGGGGAGGGCTTCACAAAGACATTTCTCCCACCCTCCCCAGGAGGAGGGTACCTGGGAAACTGAGCACAAGGTAGGGATCCCCAAAGGACTTAGCACATTGTAATGCAGAAAGAAATGAGACTTTTCAAGCTGATGTCAAACCTGTACCTCTGAGAATCACATTGTGCCTCTGAGCTTTGTAATCTGGAAGTGAGAGTAGAGGAATAGCCTCCTTCCTCTCAACTGGGTCAAGTGCAGCAGAGCCTGGCTGTGTTGCTTCCTTCATCATCCATCTGCCTGAGAGCTGCTGTCTTCAGTCTAAAGGAGTCTTGGGTATCTTAGGTCATCTTTGCCTCACAATAAATTTTGGGTCTGCCAACAGACTTTCACAGCACCAGGGCTTAAGGTGTTTCTGTAACACTCAAAAAAAGTTCTGCAAATTTTTGGAGATAACTCCAAATCCTTGTCTCTTCTCAGCTTTTTCGACTTCTGTGTCACTCTGTCTTGTAATCTTTCTTTTGTACAATGATGTTGTGAGATAATAGAAGTTAAAAATTTTGACCAGAACAGTTGTATAAAGACTTCCTGAAAAAGAGATCTATGTAGTGTTATCTTTTTTCCCTGCTAAAATCATTGTTTGTTTACCCATCTCTGCTACCACTGAAGTAATTGAAAAAAAGAACCAAAACTAAGTTCACCATCTCAGGCAGAGAAATAAAAAAGAGAGTTGAGAAAATGCTGTGTTGTGCATTTGGAACTACAGTATTGAGAATAATACAACATAATAAGATAGAAATAAATACTGTTATATACTTGAATTGTAAATAGTTTGCAAATATCAACCAAATGCTTGATTGTAATTGAAATTGAGGAATTCCTGGTCTTTTTGTATAAGCAGCATGTGATTTAGGTCCACAGGTGGAAGGTACTGATGGCTCTTAGAAGCTGCACCTGGCTTCCTCAGTGGAGCTATGTGGACAGCTGCTCTGAGGAACCATTTTCCTAAGTTATTTTAGTTGCTGTCTCAACTTTCCAGTCTGTGTCTTTACCATCTTTCTTTGCTAGAATTGTAACACTAACATAAGGCAGAGGTGCACACTGTTCCTGAGAAGCCAGCCCTCACAAACCCCAGGCTGTCCCTTCCTTTGGATCAGGAGTTCTGTTTGAATGCAAAACCAGCCTTCTCACCCCACTGTACCAGAACTGTCCGGATTTCTCACAGAAGTTTCATGGAAATTAATGCCAAGCAAATTTGTTGTGAAAGTTTAGTATATAACGCCTGCATGTTGCACTTGATTCTTGCTTGCCTTAAGCTGTGTGACATTTGTTTTCACAGGTGCAGAGCACAATGTAGGAGTGGAAATTGCCACCAACTCAAAACCATAACACTTTGCATATTGGAAATGACTAACGAAGGTGCAGAGCAACAGCTTTCAGAATGTGGTCTTGAGTTATTAATAGAGGCAGGGTTTTGCTAGGTCAGGAATGGCACAGCTGTTTGGTTGGGGATTTTTTTGTTTTGGGTTTTTTGAGTCTTTTTTCATGTTCCAGTGGACCAATGGAAATAAATTCACCATATTTTTTTAATCTTTCTCATAACCTTGTTAATTTTTCACTAGCTAGCATGCATCTCAGTGCTGAATCCTGGGCTCTGCTTTGATACAGCTAACCTAAAAATTGCCACGCCTATCTGCATCATTAGCCTAGTGTTAGTTAATAATACTTAGTATTTTGCAGAGTCACTTGTATCTTCAAAGCACTTAACAGTTATTAACTAATTAATCCTCACAACATGCCTATGAGTTGGAAGGTAAATAAATATTAACATTCCTCTTTTAGCAAAGGGGTAACCAAATAGGAAGATTAAGTGATTTGCATGGACTTAATGGCAGAGCTGGCAAGAGAACTCCTGTGCTTTAATGCTTGTGCTTATCCTTCCAGCCACACTGGCTCAGTGTGAATTAAAGCCTTCACCAGTATCCTGTGTAGCCTTTCTGAATACTTCAGTACTTTTTCAGATAGAAAGTTTATGTCTCTGGTCATAGCCTATCATACTGAAGGATGGCTGCTGCCCAGGGGTGCAGACCTTCCAATGTCCCATTACACAAAGTATGGGCACTATTAGAAGGGAAGCTACAACTCCCTTGTACTTCCCCCAGAAAATCCATGCCAGACCTGTATTTATAATGTTCACAAGAAAAATACTGAGCCTTCTCATCAGGCCTGATTAAAATATATGTAATATCTGGCCATTGCTTTTATAGAACAATATTAATTATTTATACTGCTATTTCACTCAGTGCTGAATCAAAGCTGGTGCACCTGAAAATGGTAAGTCTTTCTGTGGAGATCATGTTGTCAATCTCAGTCTTCAAGAAGCATTTTTCAAACTATGGGAATTCTGTCTATATTCTTAAACCTAGTGAATATTCTAAAATTATGTAAATTATTTTAAATAGCATAAATTCTTTTTAACCAAGGCCCCTCAAACCTTCTCTGTTCTATGAGGCAATCATATCCTAAGTGACTCCAGAAGGCTCTGGGTAAGTTTTTACATTGACAAAGCCTACAAACAGAAATGCAGTCTAAATATTAGAAAAATGTTTCTGTAAGTGAACATGGAGAATGTAATTTTTAATAGATATATGGGTCAAAGCTCAGCTTCCACCTTGTCAGCCTCTTCTGTGGGAAAAATCATTTCCATCCTTCAACCAGAAGGGGGTCACAGTAAGGGGAAATGCCTTGGCAATAACTTTGGCACCAAAGGTGGAGCATGTGATCCACCCCAGCAGCTGCAATGGCCTCACATGGCTCAGTCATGGCCATTCCTACCCTGAGTGACCTACCCTGTGCTCCCTACACTACAGTTTGGAGGTGGGGAAAGCTCAGCGCTGGCAGCTCCCAGCCATGCATGGACACTCTGCTGGGGTAAAGCTGGGGATGGATGCCCTTAGTCAGCTAACACGGGTACAGCCAATGAGCAAATGTGACCCTGCCAACCTCCATACCTTTCACTGTGACAGCGTTTGAGCTTTTCTGTCTACTCTTAGACATATCTTGGGGGCTCTTTCACAGCTGAGAGAATTAATACCTTAATACTGCTGATCTTCTAAACCTGAAGGCTGAGATATTTGTGTCCAGTCTTTCATGGAGCCTCACTGTGCTGCTGTGTAGTGTGCATGCTGAAATGTTAATAGTTACCATGATGTAGGAAGATAGCAAGCTGTGGGGCAGGGATGTGCCAGGTTGCAGATTCTCATGTCCTCCTGTGTCAGCTTCTCCTGGTCACCACAGCCTGTCTTTATCCAAATTGCTCCTGCTTGTCATTTTGACATCTGTGAGAAGAATGGGCCAGAACTGAGCTCAATATTTTGTTGGGCTCTCCCCTGTTTCAGGGGAGTTGCTGAGTTATCCCTGCTTCATGTTTGCAAATTGCCCATTAGAGCTGGGTGATCTGTCAGAGAATAGGTTACAGAAACTGGAAACATAAGTAATTTTAACTTGAATTTAGCAAAAGCTTTCAAACAGAGACACACGGTAGAATTATGATACTTGGAAAATGGTTTAGTGTTTTCTAAATGCTTTCCCCTTGTAGTTGGCACTGGTGAGGTTGCACCTTGAATCCTATATCCAGTTCTGGGCCCTCACTATTTTATTATAAAAAACTACAGAAAAGCTGGGTTCTATGAAATCCCAAACTTAAAACCTATTGAACAGCATAGTTGCTTTGACAAAAAATGGCAACTTGGCTATTTTTTCCTGTTGTTCTGATAGTAAGAATACTTCACATTGAATGACAGTGTTTTGGATCTTTTTTTTTGATCCCAAGTTTTTTGGTAGTTCAGTCTCTAGGCCAAAAACTATGGTTTGTACATCTTAGTGTGAGTTAGATGCTCACATGTGCTCACATGTTTATTATCATGTGCATCTAGGTGGGATTATTCCTAATTTTTTCTCCTAATGGTTGCATTGCTGATGGGTTGCTTTTATTCAGAGCAGTAGAATATCTCTTGCCTGTGCCAGTTTGCTTCTATATGATGGCTGGCATTTCCTTGCCCTGCTTGTTTGTAGGAGCTTGGAGATACCTGCCAAGAGCTGCCTGAGCAGAAGTATGTGGTTCTGTCCTGCTGTTCATGGAAGGACTGGGGCATACAGCATGCCTGTAACAGGGTGTACCCAGTGTCATCTCCGTGCGGTTTTACTCACACTCAGAGCTGGCTGTTGTCCAATACTGCTCACAGAACCACTTGGGAAGCTAAGAAATCCTAGAAAGGTCATGGGGCAATGGTACCTGTGTTCCTCTGTACAACACAGAGGCATTTCAGAGGATATTCACCTCTCGCTGTTAAGACCATAGTGTGCATTCTAAAACTGCCCTTCAGTTCCCGTGACTCCTGCTGGCATCCTGCTAGCCAGTGAAACGGGCTGTGCTGCCTGAGGCAGAAGGACAGGGTGTAGAGAAAACACAACAACTTTTTATAAAATGTTCTCATGATTTCCTACCCACTTAACATCAGAGAAGGCTTTTCTGATTCAAATACATATTTAATATTCTATACTTAAAAATTCTCCCTGCTCTGTCAAGCCAGTGTCAAATCTCAGTGGAAGCAGCTTTGTGCTGCTTTTTAAGAGTCCACACAGCTGCACTTAAAAATGACCGATTTTACATGAGAGTAGGTGCTGGCAGCAGCATCCTCAGAAACTGTAGGCTGAACAGTTGTTTTATTTTCAACTCTTGCTGTAGCTAATAAATTGGGTTTTGTGGATTTTCAGAGAAGCAAAGTGATCTCAGTTATCTTTCTTAGTGAAAAATAAGCCACAACATCTTCCTTTGCCTTAGTGAAGTAGGACAAGTATTTGGCAGGGGCAGCTACAGAGCTGCCAGCAGGCTCCAGGTCAGAGCTGGAGCTGTGGACTGTTGCAACACTGTCTGAGGCAAGTTGAAAAATTTGATTAAAAGGAATTTTCAAACACAGGCTTTTGTTCTGCAGATATTTAGGTATGAGAAAGAGGGTGGGAAGGAAGTGAGCCTTGTGATAGGATGACTGTGGTGTTCAGGTACCCCATCACTTTGTGGGATGAAGACTTGTGTGCTTCTTGTGTGTTTTTCAATTTCACATAAAGGTGAAGTCCTCCTTTGGCTACCTCTGCACCAGTCATGGGTGATATACAATGCTAGCAAATCTAGCAAGTGTGCCATTTGTATTCAGCATGACACAGTGAGTTGTACATCCTGTTTGCTATAGGCGTTGCAGAACTGTATTTAAAATGGCAGCTGGAAAAGGTGGAGTGGTTTTTTACACTTTTTCTGCTTTGATCTCTGGCTGCCTCCAGAAGGCGGCCTGGGAAGATGCCTTCAACATGTTGTGTCTTTGTTTCCCAGGTGTTGCATCTGAAAGTGTGAGCACAGCTGACGCTGCCTTACTGTTTTCCTCACACGAGCGATGGCTGAGACCATGGTAGTCTTTCCTTCCCTCTGTCCAAACACAACTGTTCTCCTTGAGAAGGCACATACTGCTTGGCCCATTCTCTGCAGCCACTCATCCAGCCTTCCCCAGTTACTGGTATGTTTTGAACAAACACAGATGGGGGGAAGCATGAGACACCATGTTAAAATGCTTCCTGCACAGTCCCCCAAAGAAAGGTCCTTCTACAAATGCTTGACATACAGATCATATTCGACCTTTGATCATCTGTCATTTTATTGCAAGAAAGCATGCCATCATTTGCCACCGTTTAAAATAGACCCAAAGGAAGTAAGGGCTTAATCTTAACCTCAAACACATTGAGCCCTGTATTTCCTATCCAGCCATACACTGTGCTATCTGGTTTCCTACACCTCAGGCCTGCTAAGTTTAGTTCCTCAGCCAGCTGCTAAGAAGGAAGGGAAACTGTGTTCACTGTGGATAAAGCATCTGCTGTCCACAGCTCTCCCAGCTTTATGTACTAAGTGGTAGACAGCGATACAGTTTTGAGGTTTCTCAGTTTTTTTAAAAAATGTGTTTTGAATTCTTTTCTCTCTTAATTTGTTCTCTGGGTTCGTATATTTAAATCTTCGATGCTATGCTTTCTTGGGCTTCTCTAGGAAGAACTTGTATGCTTAGGAATAATCATTTAGCATTTATGACTGTCATGTGGTTAGACCATTGCTAAATTAAACATTGGAGTGTTATGCATTAATTAATATTCTAGCAAACCCAGTGCAGGCACTCAGGTCTTTCATCTTAGAAAGTAGCTGAATGAGTGGAATATATAATGTACCATACAGAAATTGAGATTGCTTCACTAGAAATCTTTAGTTATCATAGAAAGTAGCTGCATAAAATAGCTGAGATAAAACTGACCTATTTTTCCTCTATATCAGTATTATTCCTTGTCCATTTGCTTCAGGCAAGCAGATTGGAGGAATTGACTGATTTCCTTCTTGGAGGTATTCTCAGGCCCTGCTATGAAAGCCATGGATCTGTTTCAGTAATGTGTCTTCTGAGGACCTTAAATATTTATTAACTTTATTGCTTTCTTTTCCCTCCTAATATTTAGTAGAATTATGATAATTTTGACCTAACCATACCTGCTGGGTTATTGGGCCACATCTGGCAGCCACATGCCACAGTACACAGGTGGTTCAGCATCCACGAGCTGGAGCTGGCTTGTTGGGGAGGATTTGACAAGCCTGTACCCCTGCTGCACAGCACTGTATTTTCCCAGTGGTAGCACACCCTTCCTGGCAGAATTTTGGGTTTGGATTATTTCCAAAGCAAAATTCTTAGCAACATTGATATCCCTGTGAAACCTACAGGACTGGGAGAACTCACTCTTTGTCCCTCATGATTCTACTAAACCTTGGTTAAATTCCTTCCTTCTGTTGTGTCACACATCTCCAGCATTTCAAAGCATGAAAGGGGACAATCCTCCTGATGGAAAGGATTTATACCACCATTACAAGAGACAGAAGGGGCTGAGGGCGTTATTTCAGTGTTTGTATAAAGCAGCTGTTTTGCTTTCCTACAGTTGCACACAGTTTTATCTGAGTTGTTTTGATGTTTCCACGGTCTTATATCCTTCCACCCCTGCTTGGTCCTTGCTTTTGAGTGGCAGCACTCATAAATTCAATTTTGAATTTGGTATCAGGATCTACTTCTCTTAGTGGCAGGGTGAATAAAAACATCCAGTTGGACCTAAAATATAGTAGACTTAGGTAGAATATTGATACAGGACAAAAAAAGAAAGGTTAACTTCATCAAATGTAAAACAGCGTAGGAAATGCTACCATGCATTATTTTAGTACATGGATGAATCTTATTTCTCCCCACGACCCATCATGTAATTACATAATTTTAAAATGGCTTAATTTGTGAGCTTCAGCATTCTCATTTTCAATTAAAGGCAGATTGGTCCTGATGTCTGCATACGTTTTTAAAATTAATTATTTAAATGTGTGAAGGAAAAAGCAAACCGTAAAGTTAGTACAGAGCATTGTCCTACAGATAAGGACATAAAATGCACAGAATGGGGATGTAAAGCAAATGCTTCAGAAAAAATTGTCTGGACCGTGTAATTGAATTTATGTAATCCATTCATGGAGACAGAAGAACCTGTCAGTACTGCTGTATTAGTCTGCTCACAGATGGCTGAAAATATATTGTGAAAATACTTAGATGCTAATGTCTCCAGAAAACTCCTATAACACATCTTGGACCGGTCAGGAGTGGTTAATACAAAATTGAAAGCTGAAGGCTAAAGGAGACCTTTGTGATGAGGAAGCTCCTAATACACTGAATAACCTTGACAATTAGTTGCCAAACTTACTGTGATACCAAATGAGAGTGGGGATATATTTGTCTAATTATTCTTGCAAGGGCGGGGATTCATAATCTGCCATCTCTCCTTCAGCTGATGTGTGTATATAGTTCATCTCTCTGGCTTTAACACAAAGTGCAGGAACACTCAGCCTCAGTAAGGATGGCTAAGTAGCCCAGATTAAGGAGCTTTAATAAATGCTTGCTCCAGGCCCAGCTGTGTTGGTAGATGGATCTCAGTGATGCTTCCCACTTAGAGATGACTCAGAGAACCATTTATTATATGTATGTAATTACGAATGTTTCGTGCTGTAGGTTTGCAGGAACAACTTTGGTTTATATCGGTAATCTTAACACTTCACCTGTATTTCACTTAATAGATTCAGGAACAGACACCTCCATTCTCTGGAAAAAAAAAAGATCAGCAGGAAAGCCTAAACCCATCCTTTTGTTTGTCATGTGTTGAGCAAATGGTGCTGACACCAGGAAATGTGCAGCACTTGACACGTGCATTCTGTAAGTGCTTGGATGCAGCTAGCAGGCATCGCGTGCCGTCAGCGCTTCGCAGTGCTGACAGCACCCTGGCAGCTCCTTGTGCTGGACTGAAAAGAGGATAAACGACTATATAAAGCATGTAATTATGTTTTTATGCACATAAATATGTACATTTGTGAAGACTTCAAAAAATTAGCAGCTATCACAGACTAATGTATTATTTAAGCGACTTTTTGAGGTGTAAATATATTTTAAACTATTTTAAGACTACAGTGGTTTTTTAGGATGATAGTTCAGACTTTGAAGGTATCTGCGGTGGGTCAGAGGAGCCATGCAGGTTGACTGGCAAGTTACTGCTCTTGCAACTGCTATTCCCTTTGTAACAGGAGATGACCATGGTGTTTCCTGCCTACAAACAGAGGAGCAGTTTGGCAAACTGGAGCAGCAAGAGTGAGGAGTTATGTGATTGCCTGGAGAGGTGGGGTGAGGTGACAGAGTAAAGGAGGGAAGAGGCTGGTGATTCACAGCCCTCTAAGGAGACATATTGATGGCAGACCACATCTTGGAGGGAAATGCTTGGAATAGTCACGTAACATGGCAAGCTTAGCCTTATCCAGCTCAAGTAAGAATGTACAGACAGGCTGCGCACACCCTTGGCGTTAGAATGAGGCTACATTTGCACAAATGCTGTGCTGGTCAGGTTCTCCTACAGTGAAAATACAGGTAGAGGCTGTAAATCCCCAGCACAGTGTCCTGCAGCCACCCATGAGGCAGAGCAGCCTGACCAGCTGGTGACGCCAGTGCTGGCAAAGCACCAGTCTGAAGGAAGGTGAGCATGCAGCAAGCTGGTATAACTACAGCTCTGGCTGAGTTGACAGATTTCCAAAACAAAGTTTGAGAAAAATCTCTGTGTATAAATCAGTTCCTTCAGGAGCTTTAGGAGAATGCTGAACATGGGGTTTACAGGGACATCAGCTCCTGCTTCTGCTCTTCTGCTCATGGTGCAATTCTCACTCTTCTACCCAGGTCCTTCAGACATTGCTTAATGGTATGAGGAGAGGAAAAGGCCATGTCAAGATGCCTTAACCATCATCCCACTATTTACACCCTCCTTGGAAACTTGCCCTGGTAGTCTAATGCAGCTGCAGGCAGGCCACAACAAGCCAGGGCTTCTGCCCTGCTACGCTCTCTTCCAGTTTTACCTCTTCCTGTGACATTTGTGTTTTGGTTTGGTTGCAGCCTGCACGTGGGAGTGAGCCAGGGCAACAGCCAGTTCACTGCCCTGGATGGTCTGAGGATTCCCCTTGGGGACTCAAGGGCATCCTCACAGAGATCACAGAGTGACCCTCAGAGCTGGTAAAGAACTTGCTAAAAGGTTTTTGAGACTTCCCTAGGTAGTGATGCAGAACATCTATGTGTGTACAACATCTAGCTATCCATTAGGAGAAAAACATGAATGAACTTGGAAGTGGGGAAATATTCCTGACATTACACTGCTGAGTTACTCTGCACATTGCATGACATCTGTGGAGAGCCTTGAGTAACGGGTGACTAAGGATCATCTGATTCTCTGTTAATAAAAAGGAGGTGAATATGCATGTTTCAGTGAGGAAGGAAATGGTGAAACTGGGGCAAAAAATACTTGGAAAGAACTGCATTTCAAAACCCATTTTTCCTTCCCAGGACAAAGCAGATGCTGCTAGCAATTTCAGGTGGGGCTGGGGAAAGCCAAAATTAAAAGGAAGCAGTCTTTTGCTTTTAAGTATTTTTGAGTTATGATTGTGAATGATGGAAATTTCTTTGTGTATGTTTTCAGTGTAAAGTTATGGAGTGGGCAGATTTCCTTCTGCCTTTAATAAGAATTGGGTAATTCAGACACATGCCCAACTGTGCTCTGAATTTGGAAATCAGGCATTGCTTTCAGCAATGACTTTTTAAAAAATTGATTTTCTTAATATAAATTGTCTTCTAAGGTGACCTTGGGTGAGGCAGATCAACACAGGACTGCTGAAAGCAGCACTTGCTCTCTGCAGAGCTACAGACGCCAGAGTCGGGCAGGCCCAGCCAACCCCTGCCCCATGGCAGCCCTCCCACATCTGACCCCAGCCTCTTGTTCTGGCCCTGGGGAGCCCCCAGCACCCTCACATGCAGGCGTAGGTAACGTGGAGGGTGGCTTGAACTCATGGAGGTCCTTGCGTTGTAGCAAAGCAGCAGGCTCTCAGGGAGACACTGCAGATCTTCAGCTTGTTGGGCTGGTCTGTGATGGGCTCACTGGGATCCTCTGAGCGGGAATAATGGTCTTCAGTTAGTCTGTAGCATCCCTGGGATCCAAGGTACTGCAGATTGTGCAGTCTGGCTGTGGCAATACAGTGAGCATGACTTGCAGTCATCACGTAGTCAAGGTTTCTATTATTTTAAAGATGTGCAGGGAGAATGCTAATGCTATCATGTACATATGTGCAGGCTTATCTTCCTTATGGCTTCAGATATTCCTGTGAAAAGCACAGGAAATAACAGAAATGCAAAAGAACACAAGAAGCCCAAATAGCCTGTGCATTACTGTAGTTTCCATTATTTCCTGAATATGACTAGCTCAGAAATACTTGCAGGAAGTGCTTTTTCTTGTGGTATTTTTGCTTCCTCTCCCAGAAGAGTGGAAGCATTACACAATGACATGTGAAAATGAGAGAGGAATCCATGCTGCTGGTGGGTTGGGTCATGGGAGCACTGGATTTCTGCTTTCTGGGGCTGTTCCCACCTCAGCAGTGTAGGGCTGAGGCCTGAGCCGATATGGCAGTGCTTACCAGCTCTGAGCACCCAGGAATGTGTGGTCCTCTTTGGGGAGGGTGGGCTGTGGGCAGGCACAGAGCTGCCATGGGGGCACTAGGATCACTTCTCTCTCCTAATTTCTCTGTGCTTGCAGAGAAGCTGATCAGCTGGAGGTGTTTCTTTGCAGCTTTAGGCCAATTTTTATTCTCATTGAATCTGCCTAACACTCACATGCAGCTTAATAAATACCCAGGAGGTTGAGCCAGTTCCTTGTATATACTTCATTGTTTTGACACGTTTGAGATCTTGTTTGGAGATGTGAAATATCTGTGATGTTCCTCCATCCAGGCTGCACCCTGGCCAGTCAGCATTCACTCTGGTGAGCCAGAGCAAGTGCATTAAATCCTGCATTATAGCTCTGCTGATAACATTGTGTTTATTAAATAATACAAACATTTTTCCTGTTTGCCAACCAGTGGGGATCCCTAGTACACACTGGGGAAGTATGAACTATAAAAGCCTCCATTCTTTTTTAATTAGGCCGTACCTAATTAAAATTATTGCCTGCCATTACTAGTATTTATAAAGTATTTTCCAGCCCAGCATGACTCATGGGGCTATATGGAGATAGATTAAACTGCAGTCTGTTTGGGATGTGTTTGCCTGTGCTGTGCAATTGTCCTTTATCATCACAGGCAGGCAGTGTTTGTTTGAATTATTATTCGGTATATAATGCCAGCCGTCCAGACCACAGTTCTTTTTATAAATTCACTGATTAGCCTGTTTTGAATGTGAAATATGGGTTTGAGATCCAGCTTGGGGCTCTGAACAGACAAATCAGTTGGAGTCCCTAGAAGTCACTGATGGGGAGTTAAACAGCTCAAGATGCCAGGCTAGTTCAGGAGTCAGCTATTGCAAATGATGTTGAAACACCAGCAGTTTTTCTATTAACTGGTGTGGGAATGGGAACCATCACATTTGCTCTGAGCAGCCTGCTCAGGCTCGGCCCACGAGGAGTGACTGATTTGTAGGGAAGCAAAGACCCTGGCAATGGCATGGCATAGGCTGCCATAGGCAACGCCAGTAAAACCAAGCTTAGCCAGCAACACCCACTGGAGTGGAGCCAGGTGTTCTTCCAAAGAGAGAGCAACCGAGAGCCTGCATGGAGAGAAGGGAAGAGGCTGTGGCAGGCAGAGGTTTTGCCTACATTTGCCTGAAGAATAAAAGCGTGTCTGACGAGGGCATGGGGTGTGGTTGAGCATGGATGGGGGGAAATGGTCTGGGAGGGAACCACGCCCAGAGGGAGCAGGGCCAGCTGGTTTGTGCAGGGCAGGAGCAGTCTGCTGGCAGTGGTGCCAGCTCGGTGGTGAGAGGTGGGTGTTGTTGTGGGGCAAGGGGATACTTGGGGCTCAGGGGAAGTGCAGGGAGCTGCCCATGGAGCTGAGAGTGGCTGCTTCAGGCCAGGCAGTAGTGCTTGGAGAGGTCATGCTGGTTTGTCAGGATCTTGGCTGGAAGCATGTAAAGTGATGTGCAACACGTGGAACCCCCAGGTTTACAGGCTGAGTGCTGATTCCCAGGTGTGGAGGAGGACTTCGGTTTGTAGGCTACAGGATTTAGAGCAGCAGCTCAGAGGGGTCAGACATCTTCCTCTCAGGAGGTGTGTCTGCACTGGAAGGATGCAAGGAGTGGAGCAGAGTAACCCCCATGAGGGGTTACTGAGAGAGGCAGGCAGGAAGCAGTGCTTCTGCTGGGGGATGGATGTGCAGGGCTGCTCTCCTTCCCTGCCCTCTCCAGCCCCTGCTTCATGCCCCCCAGCCCACCTTCCAGCTCCCTCAGGCTGGGTTCGAATGTTGGTGCAAGTGAGAGGTGTGAGACATGGCAGCAGGGTGCTGAGTGAGAGGACACAATGGCAGTGGCAGCCACTGATGGAGCAACTGAAAGTAAAAGGCTCAGCTCCACATTCACGGCATATACAGGTGAGCTGAAGCCATTGCTGTGAGTGAGGTTTACAGTCATATTTCAGCTCTTTTTCACTTTCTGTGATGTCTTTTTCTTCCAAGGGTTATTACAGTGCATGAAACATAGGTGTGATGCTATTATTGCATTTTCTTTAAGTCAGTTCATCCCAAGTAAAACATGACAACATGTGGAATTAGGTTAAAATTAAAATCTTAGTATATAAATTTAAGTTTTTAGTATAGGCTTGCCCACCTGAGATTATACCAGCTTTATTCTGAATGCTGTACCTAATACAAAATAAGATGTAATACCTGCTCTGTGAGCTGATAATCTAAGAGGCAGGGCCTTTATAAAGAAAAGGTAATATTTTTAGCTTTATTTTATATGTGAGGAACTGGGACACAGAGAATCAAATTACTCCCATGTCATGCAGACTAGGAATTAACATGTGTTTTGAATTTCCAGTTTCATCTTAACCACAAACACAAATTTTCTCTTTGAGTAGGAATGGTTTGTTCTGGATTTTAAAACGTTTCTTATATGGAGTGCTAAAATAATTTAAAGATTTTGGTATACTGTGGTTGGTCCCTTGACACTTGGACAACGACTATTATGTCTGCAGCATTTTCTTTTCCCACTGTGGATCAAAATATACATTTTCTTACCTCGTGCAAGACAGTCTTTGCTACGAGTACTTCTTTTCTTCACTGTACCGTGAAGAACAGTTGCGTGCATCATCCAATATGAGCTTTGCAGTATTTCTGGTGTTAAAACAACAACCATAAAACCTCCTGGTGCTCTTTCCCACAGCTAAACAGTGTGGTAATTAATGAGAATACAGTTATTTGTCAGCTGCCACTCAATTGGCTTTTATGGGTCATTCTGTTACTTCTCTTTAATTACATGGTAGCGAAACAAGAATCTGAGGTTGTGCATGGGACAGGGCTGGTTGTTGCCATCTAAGAGGGATGAGCTTTGCACCCATGTTTTCCTGCTGTAGAACACAAAAAGAGACAGTGAGCTAACACCCAGCTTAGGTCCTGCTGCCATGACTGTCAGGTTGGTTTTCACCTCCATGTTGCAGCCAGAGCTGAGTTTTTTCCAAGCTGCGGGTATGCTGAAGCTGCTGCTGAGCCATTTGGATTGCTGTGATCATGTTCTGCTGGAGCCTGATTTGCCTTCAGATTCAGGTCTTGCACCTCGAGAATTGAAGGCAGCATCTTGGGTGGATTTTCTTAGGGGCAGCTGTTTTTACCAGCAGAAGGCACTGGGTTAAACTGCCTGAATCCCAGTGCCCTTCAGCAATTTGATTCTCATTTCTTAATGCAACAGTATTATTCCAGATGCCTGAGCTTCTCACAGGAAAAACAGTGGGAGGAGGATGCTAACATTAACTTAGGGGGATAACAAGTTTATACTTGTTTCTTCTGCTCTTTCCCCTGCATGGCTGTAAGAGGCAGGAAATTGAGGGAGACCGACCTTCAGGCTGGGCTGCAAAGGTCACTCACCTCTTTACATCTCACAAAACCAAGTTCCCCACAGCCCAAGCAGCACTTACCCTCCATCGCTTGCTTGTGGGGTGTCTGGGTTTGCTTTCCTTCCTGAGCTGAACATGTGAGTTCAACGAGAGCTCACACACCAAAGCACAGAAGAGAATGGGAAACCTGCCTGTTTGGTTGCATCTGGTTTCACCGGTTTGCAGCCACACTGAAAAGTTTTCAGCCTGAAACAGTGCCTTATAGCAGAGGAGTTGCTTTTCAGTGCCACTGAACTGCCAACAAAATGGTTGCAGGTCTTCAGAATCACATCTCCTCTAGCTCTGATCTTCCCTGGCACCACTGGAAAGATGAACCTGCTTTGGCCAAAACAATATGTGTCTGAAAGGGAAATACAGCCAGAGCAGTTAAATTTAGCCTTATTAATTATTCCTGGCAGCTCATGCAGTGTCAATTAAACAAGGATTTAAATTCCCCAATGATTTTAGCAAAATTTTCACTTTCAATCTGTTTTAAGTCCTAAATATGCGATCTGTCTATTAGAAGATGGTTGCTTCCCAAATAGTTTAAATTCAGGTTATTTCATGAAGGATAAGAAAGAGTTTCTTTACTGTCAGAAATCATAAGTTTATGTGCTTTAAGCTTGTTTTTTTCATTAGCTCTACCATACTACTTCTTACTTGGTTGCTTTTGTTTACCTACTCTCAAACTCTAGAGATTCATTAACCCTAGATTTCTACTTGTCAGACTTAGTGTAAGAAAAAATGTGGGGTGTTTGTGGGGGCTTCTTTGTTTTCTAAAGGATACAGCCAAACCACAGGCAGGTATTGTTGTGTAACCACTCATTAGAATGGCACCAGGAGCAGGACAGCAATTTGAATGCCTGTAAGGTAACAGGAGCTTATCCCCGGGTGCAGGGCTGCCCTGGCTGGTCCTGAACCCTGCCAGGAGGTGTGTGGGAAGCAGTGTAGCCATGCAAACCTGCTGAGCAGCAGAGCTGTGTTGTCACCTTGCCCTACTGTGTGCTGCAGGTCCTGCTGTGTGCCAGCCTCACACCCTGGGCGAGGGCAGGAGCTGCCCCAGCCATATGTCCAGTCACTTGGCTTCTTCTGGGGGTGAAAAATGGGCAAGTGGCATTTCTGTGGTGGACTTTTCTATTAAAGTCTCCTCTATCCAGGGATCTGCAGGCTGTGATGGTGGGACATGCAAACATGCTCTGGAGACATTAAACATATTGGGGTATTACAGACACCCAATACCTTGGTGGTTAAGGAAACTGCTCCTTCCTGCACTAAGGTTTATATCATAATTGCATTAATAGTTGTAATAGCTTACTGGGTGTAATTGTGATTTGTATATAAACTTGTGTGTCCTCTGAATAAGTAAAGCATGTAGTGTGTGTTGAAAGACAGAAGCAGATGTTTCATATTGCTTAATAAACGCATTCCCAAGCTGTCACTTCTTCATCCTCTACGTGGACCACAAGAGAATCAAAGTATAACATCTGTTTGTAAACATGATGAGGTATGAGTCAGTAAAAGGAAAAAGGTGCAGTATGAAATGATAAATTGCATATTTATATGTTCATCTATCATAATAGAGTAGGGCCTGGGAAGAATTTTGGCTAAAAAATTAATCACAGTATCTTAAAAAGGAGCATTGTGCCCCCTCTATTTACTGCAGGCTCCTAGGTTATTCTCTGTGGAAAATACACAAATGTAACACTCATTTCCTTTGTAGTGACACCTGCAGCCCCTTGTTCTTACAGTTTCTGATGGTAAGTAACATGAAGTAAGAGCTGGTATCTTCCAAGAAGCTCTTCCTTAACTTCATCTGTAGTGAATTTAAATATCCAGAAATGCTCACAGTGACAGTAAAAGTAATTATCTCTCTAAATTCCTCATGTTTGAAGCACTCCTTTATGAAAGCAGCTGATTCTCTGCTGATGTGCATTTTGTGTAGCTGTGCTTGTGTGGAGGCTGCATACACCTGTTCTGCTTGGCAGCCTGTCAGGTGTCCAGCAGTACCAGAGGGATGCGCTTTTAGAGTCAGAAAGGGCAGGAATCAAATATCCTGAGAATTTGTAGCTCTTGCTTTTAAACATTAACTAACTTGAGCAAGTTAGAGTGGACAAAAAGACCCCGCTTGTCTTTTCAGACAGTTCCTTAAAACTAGGTGTGTTCAACATGGAGAAAGAACAGCTTTTAGCTCTACTCTCATTCAGCAAAGTTTCATGTGAAGCTTGTTTTTGTTGTCTGTGACATTTGGTTGGAAGTTATTACTTGAGTTTGATATTGTCATTCCTGCTGAATTAATGGGCCTTTAGAGCTGGAGATAGCACCAAGAAAAGGGAAAGTGATCCCCATGTCACCCCCAGGATTTTACTTGGCAGGGCTGAAAAATGCCGGAAATGTACTGAATGCAAATGATGAGCAAAGGTTGGAAATAGGTCATCACTCACTCTTCAGGCAGATCATGTGTCAAAGATGCAGTTGGGAGCAGTGCAAAAGGACAAAAGCACTGCTGGCTCCCCTTCAAATTCAGCTGAGGAAAGGTGCTGTAACACTCCAGTAAAAGCTGTCTGTGCCCCAACAGATGATGGACAAATCCTTATCTCTGACTTCATTGCCTGGCCTTGCATTTAATATTTTCAATTTTAATTTATTTTCTTTTTGTTAGAATAATTGCTTTAGTTTTTGACTGTCCAAATGGCATTTTACTTGAATGGCATACACTTGTGTGACACTTCAAGACTTTTTCCTCCATTGCCATTTTCAGAGACTTCTGTGCCTTTTGATTTTTGCCAAGTCCTGGGCTGGTCTTTGCTCTTTCATTTTTAAATAAGTACCTGGTTATTGTCATCCACTGTGTTTAGAACTCAAGGTCAGTGCTGCTAAAAGCAAGATCACTGAACAGTGATTGCCTTTAAGACAGTGCTCACATGACTGAGGATCTCATACTAATAGTGTTCCTAGACATGAACTGTGGTCACTGCAAGGATTCAAATAATCTTTATTTTCAACATGAATTTTGTTTCATAAGCAAAGCTCTTTCCTGTGACAACCCCGTAAAGCCAAAGAAGCCTTGCTGTGAGCTGGCGTGATAAAAGCCAGGATTACTGCAGAATCATACACAAAGTGCAGTGCAGTGGGACCAGGTTAGCTCCCAGTGTAATTCCAGCCTCTGCAGCTTGGTCTGGAGCAAAACTTGTCTTGATCTTGTATCCAGCAAGCTTGTTTATTCCTGAGATGTAGGACCTGGCTGGCCATACCCATCCCAAAATGGTTCAAGAGCCTTCAGGCAAAGTGCAGCAGACGCATCCTGCCTAGGAAAACCTGATGCGTAGAAATATTGTTGTTAAAAGGAGAGTCTTCTGTAAACTTGCAGCAGCATTGCATTAGCTGCTATTCCTTGTTGGAAAGTTGAGGGTAAATAACCTATAAGAAATAGCTCAGTGTTTCTGCAAGACTGATACAGCTGGTTTACAGCAGCACTCTTCAGAGTCATCTGTATCAGATGTCTTTTGTTTGCCTGGCTGTGTCTTGCAAGGGGCTGCAGATTGTCAGTTTTGGGATTTCTCTTGAAAGAATTTGCTGTGATCGTAGGGCATCAGGAAACCTCTTTTTTTTCCTGTAGAAAGATAAGGGGATTTGGCAAATACTGAATAGCATGATCAAATAATTTACTAGTGTGACTTTGAGTTTGTTTCCTTTCCCTGAGCTATTTATGCAGCACACGTTTGAAGGCAAGCTGTGAGTATTATACAGAGAAATCTGCTAGCATGCAATCTCCAAGAGGAGATTTAAGATTTAATTTCAGGCAGGATCTGGATCACAGGAGCTAATAGGAAGAGCTGCTTACACTACTCTGACAGACACACTAAAAATTTAGTGTGTTTAATGCTTGTGTTTCCGTACTCCATTTCTGCTGTGGTGAAGGGAGTTTGCATGCATGGACTGACTGAATGAAATGCCCACTGATGTGAAGTCATGTTTTGTCATTAATTGCAGAATGTAAGAGGAAACATGGAAGCTTCATCTCACCCACCAGTGTTTATTACCATAAACCAGTGGTGGGTGTTGTTCTGCTCATGAGCTCTGGTGAAGTGGCGGTTGTCCTGTGGCCTCAGGACTCTGGACTCTTGCCCCAGAGTTGACAGGCAGCAGAGAGAGGAGAAAAAGGTCTGGTTTCCATCTGCCCTCCCTGCATGAACATGAGTGCATTAACTTTTCTTTCTCTAGTTATAAACATTCAATATAGCAAGAGCATGACTTCAGTGCAGTGTCCTGGGCCACCACAAAGTTCAGGTAGTCCAGCCAGAAGTGAACAATTGTGGCTCTTCTTTTCCATTTTTGCACTGTAAATGGTGCCTTCCCTCCAGCTACCACAGCCATCCCTTACTGGTGAGGAAAAGCAGTAATGCCCTGTTTTTTTAAAAACAATAACTTTGCCCTGAAACACCCCTTAGTTGTGGTCTCAGCATGGTAAAGAAATGCAAGCAGTCCATACCACTCCATCTCGCCCTTCAGCAATTTCATCTTTTCCCAGAAAATAGCTAGATTCCCTGAGATCCTGGAAGCTGTAGCTGACAGGGATGCAAGCCCTGGCAGTGGGGGAGAGCCAGAGATCGAGATTCAAGGTATTCCAGAGGCTCTGCTGAGCTGGCAGCTCCCTGTTCTCTCTGCATCATGTAGTTCTGATGGTTTGCCTTCCCTGTCTGTGGAGACAGAGGTAACTTTCGGGTACACACAGAATTTGACAACTGCTTTGAGTTCCTATTTGTGCTGGGCTTGCACAAACCCAGTACTTTGTGACAAATACTGCAGCTAAATTCATTAATTAAGAGAAACTATGTAGTGGCTGCTTTCCCCTCTGCTCGTGCTCTGCTTGGGCTGGCACTGCAGTCGGGCATTGACCTGCTGGCTTCAAGTGTCCTTTCATGACCTGCCCCACCACTTTGTCCACATGAGAGTCTTTCAGCTTGTGCTAAGTTAGGGCATAATCTCTTGTACCTTTCTCTGACCACCTCCTTTTCTTCTCATTTTTCATCCCTTTTAAATCTCACTTTCTCCTTTTTTTTTTACCCTTCCTTTCTTCCTAGGCTCCCAGATTCTCCTTCTGTTATGAAACACGTGTTAAGACCATAATGGCAATAGCTCATGGCAGTTGGTATGGTAAGAAGCTCTAAATATTGGGATACCATCCCTGAAATTAGAGCTGGTTGCATTATCTATCTTTTTAGTTGAGGTTTATTTGAACATTTCCAGGGAATGTATTCAAATACATGAAAATAAGAATCTTTTTGAGAAAAGTACCCTTTGCCCTGGTGTAAACCAGCAGGAAGATACAATTCACTGAAGAGGGAGAACTCAGCATATGGCATGTCTGTGTGGCTCAAGTCAATGTCAAGGCTTCAGCTGCTTTCAGTGGAGTCAGGATTTCTCTAATAAAGGGAGGCTGCACTGCTAAATCAAACTGCCTTGATTACTGTCACTGGAAGCTCTGCCTGATTAGACACAACAAAACTTGTCCTGTGGAAGAGGTTCAGGAGAGGGAGAGAGCATAACGGATATCAGCCCTGGAAAAAAATCTGATTGTAAGAGGTCACTTGAGCTCATACATGAGGCCTTATTAAATGGAGACTATTCAGTCACACAGTTACAATGGCTATAGTGGGGGAAGAGTGTTCATTAATTATTCAACAGAAGGGAGATCTATATTTTGCCTCAAATTGACACTTTTTACCATCTGCTTAAAACATAACTGTCTCCTAACAACTATAATCCACATGGACTTTTTCTCCTTTTTTAGAGTAATCCTTATGCTGAGCTTCCAGATTGTTTAAGGTGTCTGAGGTCCAAGTATGAGCATGCTGTTACAAATAGCTGATACTTAAAATTGCTATTAATTTTCATATGTTTGGCAGGCAGCTCATTAGGACATTCGTTTTTCTCAGTTGTAATTGTGATCCAGCAGTGGCCTTGATCTTGCTAACTGTTATATCTGAGCTTAACTGCAGTCCTGTAATCCCAACAGGCTCATTTTGAAAGGACATAGTGACTCAGATTCATGCCTAGTATAACTATTGAAATTAGCATTTTTCACCAGGGATGAATTTATCTCAGTATCTACAAGTGCTGTACAGAGGGTTGTTAGCAGTGGGCCCTGAACATGAAATGAGCAACCAGACCCTAACTGCTTTCTTTGAAGGTGGCACTTAAACGAGATTTTCTGTGTGTTACCCCCAGGTGTTCCACCTTCACTCCTAGGAAAAAAACCCAAACCAAACCTCTCCAAAAAAACTACATGTGCTGCCTGGGGTCTCTGAAGGGAAACTGAGATTTATGCATAACTCCATGAGCAAAGCATCCTGAAAATGGAAAGGAAATTCAGATGTTTGCTTTCATGGGTGCCTGAATTCCAAATCAAATATAAACAAACACCTCTTATATGCCAAGAAATATTTTAGAAGTAATTAGTGGTAAATTAAACAGAAATTTGTGGCTCTTGTATGGTGACTGTTGCCACAGAGAATTGTCATCTTCTTCAGTCCTGCATTTTAGAGTGCTGTTGGCAAATGTGACATCCAAAGGGCCAGTATGGCTCTGTAGTTGCCTAATCCTTCATCACTCAGAATGCCATCCCACAGTGGGAAGCCAAGACAACATCCAGGCTGTCTTCAGAATGTAATCCTGCACAACTGAAGGCCGACCTCTGCTGACCTCTGTCCCTGGAAGCTGTGCTGGCTGCCTGGGGACCTGGAGCTGGCAGAGCAGCCGTGAGGAGCTGTGGCCCTGGGAGGGCAGGTGGCTGCGGGCTGTGCTGCACAGCTCCCACCTGAGAGTGCCAGAGGACACCTTCTCAAGAAGGGGAGAAAGGCCATGCCAAACATTTCCAGTGTTGTTCTTATCTAGAAGGGGATCTCGCTTAGATCTATACAGCCCAATGTTTGCCACACTCTCATTTTGGAGAAAATGGTGGTAGATAGGTCATACTATTGGAAATATTTATTTAATTTTTAATTGTAGAGCAAAAGGACACTGTAAGCATATCATTGTGCACTTTTGTATCAATTTTATATCCTTTAAAAATCCATTTTTGTATTCTTTCCTGTTACTGTAGTGGATTTGTAAACTCTCTCATCCTTGCAGACTGGGCTGGAATTCTGAGCTATGGGTTGGGACCTCATTATCAGACATTGCCATGCAAGGCAGTGCTTACTTAGCTAGCCAAACAGCAGCTGAATTGCACCTTATCAGCTGTGCTCAAACACAGCGCATTTCACCACCCGGGAGGCTGAAACGTGCTTCTTTTCAGATGCTTTTTCAGATTCATGGCAGACTCTTTGCATATGCACCACCTGCAAACAAGAGCTCCCGAGTGACTGCTGTCCATAGTTCTGCTGTCTCCAGCGGCAGGGAACGAATGTCACAGATGGTGGAGTTAAAAGCATCGATTATCAATGTAGAACCCATCATTCGCCACGATTCTGGATCACTACAAATCCTTGTATTACTGCATTTATAACACATCAAGTGTTTGAGGAAAAAAACCAAACCCCTTTATTTCCATATGAGGATGATGTTGGCAAATTAGCAGGGCAGATAAATTTGTAGAAAACCTGCCAATCACAAAACACTCCAAGAACAGCTTTCAGACAAGTTTAGTCAATCTTGTATTCACTTAGACACCCAACAGGGACCTCCATAAGCCCATATAAATTGTGTTCGAGGAGGTCTGGTTTAACATAACTGGGTGCCAGAGCAGTTAAGCTCTGGTGGAGACGCCTGGGAGCCATTAGTTTCCCCGGAGACTAAAGACTGCCTTTTGGGAATGGCTGATGATTTGCCTTGCATCACTTCCTCAGGTGTTCTGCATACCTCCGGGGCTTCTTAGTGGCCAGCCCGGTGCATTGTTCTTGCCTCAGGGACTGCATGCCAAGATAGCTTCTTTGCTACCAGACCTTTGCCTGGCCCTTGCCCGCGCTTCATGTGCTCTTTGGTATCTCCCTGGGAACAAGAGAAGTAAGAACTAACAAATCAAACTCTGTAATTCCACCTGCGTTCATTTGTATATCCTATTTGTAAACCCAGGGAAGGAGGCAATATGATGCAACTGTTTGGGAACTGAATTTGTAGGAAAAACTCTCCTTTGGAGCAAGGGAAAGTATATTTTTGTTATTGCAGGGTGAGATTCTGCTCTAGCTCATGCTGAGAGGATTTGCTGGGGATGAATTTGTGCTGGTCATTCTATTGATTTGTCTGGTCATTGTGCTTGTCTTTCTGTTACTGGCATGTTTTTATTCTTTTAAAAAACATACTTTGCTTCAGTTTATCTAATTTGGATCTGAAGCCTTTTGATGTCAAGCATTTATTGCCGTTAAAATCGTGCCTGGGGTATCAACATTTTCAGGCTGTTTTGTCAAGTGGCCTTTTACACAGGGTAGGGGAAGTGCTGCAGTGTGGTACACAAGTGGTTTAATTTCAGCTTTGTTTTCTTTGGTTGAACCTTGTGTACAAGTTGCAGTGCTTTAAGAAGGTCTGACTGCAGGAAACATGAAAGAATAAAAATGGGAGGCAAGCTAAGTGATGTTTGGACACGGAATTTTCTCTCAGTTTTGCCTATTAAATCAGTCCTTTAGCAGACACTTCTGCTATGCTTGTGGGTGGTTAGATCTTTGATTTACTGGACTGATGTCCATATTACCTTCACAAGCTCTTTAAGGCAAGTTGTGTTTGTTTTCACTGTGCCTTTAGTACAACCTGCATCCTAACAGGGAGTATTGCTTCTTTACTGTGTCATGCAAGATGTAAATTTTTACTTCTTCAGTGAGCTGTTTTCTGGCAATCCCTCACTTTCTTGAGGGTGACATGGTGGCCCACAGAACACGAAACAAACTTATAGATAGGCCTGAGTTAACTGTAGGACTTTTTGTAGGCAGTAATGGACCTGCACTCTTGTTTTAGTTTAACTTTTTAAGAAAAATGGATAGAGGGTGAAATAGTTTTACAGCTTGGGTTGGCTGGACCACTGACCTCAGCTAATATAAACCTAAACTGTAAACACACCTTGCTACCAAAGCAGTTTCTGTCTTCTCCACAGCAGTTTCATGATCTTTTAAGGTATAACATACCTGAAAATGAACCCCTGAGAAACTTCTCAGTGTGGCTCTTTATCCAGATACTAAGAAGGCTGTTTTCCACTGCTGCATGAAGAGAGGCAGCTAATGAGGGATGTACTTCTCATGAGCCACTTGGGACTTTCATGGGATGGGTAAATCTGGGGTGCCTTACATTGACACACATCTACCACTATTTCTAATATAGTAAGAGCAGTGTAATTGATTTCTAACATTAGTCTAGAGAGTAGATCTGAATTTCAATATTTTTGTTTCTAAATCTTTATTCCACTCTGATAGTTTTATCTCAAGAGCAATATTTCTCAACCAGGACTGGAGAAGTTCTGGTATCAGCATAGTGGATGGGAGATGATGTCTTAAGACAAAGGATAATTTTGTCTGTCAGTGTCTTGTCTGTGGTTAATTTGGAACACTACTGGTCATATTAACAAGGTCTCTAATTTGGATACACAGCTTTATGACCCAGGTTACTGGCAGCTATAGATACCACTGTCTTCAACTGAAGTGGGGATTCTAGACAGTAAAATTCAAGACTTAGGATGAGCTGTGTCTGGGTTTTTTTCAGAGTAAATGTTCTTGACACCTGGAGGAGTGGGGTCTCACACCTCATCTAAAACTGAGCCTGCAGAAATGGAAGTATACAACATTCAGAGGACATCTGAGGATTCCTGTCCCAAGCATGTGATGGTTTATATTTCTGAACTGAAGATGAAGGTTCCATGGCCCTTATTACTTTAGTTTAGCACAGTTGTCCATGCTGCTGCAAACTGATCCCCATTGGCCTGAATAAAGACCCCCTTATCTCTTAAATCTCTAATGATTTGCAGTCTAGTGTTGGCCCAGCCTCATTTGACAAACAATACCCAGGTACACTCACTTATAAAAGGTAAAAAAAAAAGTAGGTAGCAGAATGTTCTGAAATATTTATGTTCTTTATTTTTGAGGTGAGACAAGTATGGGTAACTTTAGAGATGAAGCTTCACTGCCGACTGCGAGTGTTTAGAAATATTTTGCCTGCTGAGTTCTCTAAAAATAAATTTGAATGTTCTGTTGTTAAAAATTATTAATACTTTTGACTCGTAAGCATAAAAGGAAACTTTTATTTACTGAAGTTAGATTAGTATGTAAATACAGATTTAACATTGGAAATGTAAATGGAAAACTGGAACAGTGTCTCAGAGATTCTGTATGACTGCCCTATTTATTCTAGCAGTTAACACAGCATGAGACTAGAGGCTGCTAGTAAATTGTGCCTTTAGGATATGAAAAATTCAATTGCCTAATAGCAGTAATTTAAAAATAAATATTCTATTAGTAATAGAGTTAGAAACATTACTCCAGATAGTATTTCACTGTTTAAGTAGGTATTTCATGAATGGGACTTTTCAGTTTTTCTAAACTTTAGGTAGATAGAGACTTTTTTTTTAATGTCAATTTTTTTCTTGGTTTTCTATATATTCAGACATATGTGCCCCTCCAGGGCACAGTGTTTCCTGTAAGTGTCACACTTTCAGGATTTGATCCCTTTTTTTTGTGCAGGAAAACCTTCCTTGATTCTTGGTTCTAGGTACTGAATAGACTATGAAAAAACATAAAAAACCATCTTTTCCTTGCTTTAGGGCTTACTTTTGCCAGTTTCTAGCTTTTCATATCTTGGTTATATGCCCTTGAACACCCTGACTTCTGATAAAAATAACGCTTTCTTGTCAGTTGAGACCACGAAGTTATTTTTGTCAGCATCACTTTTCCTTCTGTCTTGAGGGAAGAGGGGAGTTTTTTCTATCCTGTAATCTGATTTGAGTTTGCCTTGAAATCATCATCAGACTGTTGAAAACAACCTGTGGAAGATGAGAAATGGAGATGAACTGGGGGAAAGGAGTAAAAAACAGGAGGAAGGTTACTATTTTATTTACTATTTCAAGTCGCTTGGATTCTTAGGGAGTCTTTTTGATATTTTGGTTAAAATACGTAAAGTAGTACGGGACAATTTCCTTTCTTTTGCCTGCCCATAAATGTTTTCCTTATCATAAATGCTATGGTTTCCTGCTGGCAGGAGGTGAGTGGCTGCCTGAGTCTGGCTTCCCTTTTTGTTCAGCACAAACAGGTGGCACATCAACAGCTTTCTCCTTTTGTATGAATGGTTTTTAGAAAGCTGAAATTTGGCCTTCTAGAAATCAAATATCCTATTTTAGGAATTCAACATAGGATTCTGGACAGTAAAATGGGACAAATTTCTGTTGACTTCAATAAAAAAAAGTTTTTGTCAGGAGAGGTGAGCCAGTGCCTTCAACTCTTAAGATGATTATTTGGTAGTTACTTACTAGAGATAGGCAGGGTCTTTGACTGTTTTAATGTCTTATTTTCACTTTGACTAGTCTGGGTGGATCTTCCATTGCAGCATCACTGATTTCTCAAATGCTCATATGCACTTTATGTATTCAGGCAATTTTTTACTGAAAACAGTATCTTGGTGTTCATTTGGTGTGTTAGCATATAGAATTCCTTACAGTTTATAACTTCCTATGCATTGATAGATCAAGGTATTTCTCTGCATTTTCCAGCTCTTTATTGAAAGCTAAATTCAATACTGAGCTCCATACATCCTCCTACTTTATTTCCTTTTTATAATTTTTCTTTTGTTTTCAGTGCTTCATTTAGATTTCAGGTTAGTTGTTTATTTCTTCTTCTGTGCTAACTTGAAACCGTTATTTCAAGTAGAACATAATGGTTTGCTGAAATTCAGGTGGTATTGCAGTATGAGACAATAACAGAAACAAAAGATTATTAAGAATCAAGTAGAAGTAGTGCTGCCTTTTCACTTTTTGCTGCAAAGTTCCCAAACGAATTCTGAAACTGGAGCCTGTAGCTATAGGATGCAGCCAGGTGCATCTGGGAGATCTTGATCCATGCTGATATTCATGTGCAGCAGCAGCCAGAAATTACTGAAGAATTCTGGTCAGCCATCTTACCCTCATTTTCTTGTACTGCAAGATAAGCAGGCTCCTTAGGAAATCCTGGACTATGGCCACCTGCCTGTTATTCCCATGCAGCCAAAAGAAAAGAGGCTCAAGGGACGCTTCTGGCCAGGAGCAGTGGTAGTTCAATGTATATCCAAATGTGAGGAAGATACAAATGGCCAAGACACGAGACTGCAAGTTCTTGCTTGCAGATGATGTGAAACAATTCTTTTACTGGTATAATTGAGTGGCTCTAACTGGGACATGAGCCCTGAGCACGGGAGTGTGGCTGGCTCAGCCAAGACTTTAGTGGGCCTTTGGTACCCATGAATGAGGGCAGTTCTTTGCTTGTGCTTGCACCTCTTTCTGCCTGTAGGATTTAAAAATGCACTCAAGAGCAATCATCAGAAGGCAGGAAAACTTTAAGCACCAGAACTGATGAATCATTGGAGTAAGTAAGAAAAGGAAGTGAGGAACTTCTCTTTGGGAAGAGCTCTACCATTTTGTTATCCTTGTTTGGTATCTTGCACAAAGTGGATTTGTGCCTAGGGCTCACAGCCACTATTTTATCTGCAAGAGTAGCTGAAGGAGAGGGAATGTGTGTCCATGTATTGATTTATCATTTTTTGTATTTAATTTATTAATTTTCTCCAAGCTGAGCTACGTAAGTAGTTTAAATGCAGCAACTGTGGTGACACCAGGAAGTAATTATTTCAGGAAGCTTGCAAATGTGTCCTTATTAAACAAATTGAGGTAGGTTGGGTTTGTTTGTTTGTTTTAAGGAAAGCAGCAAGAAAAGAATTGGAAAGGTGCCACCTTCATAGGATGCAGTACAGGATACAAGTAAAGAAAAAAATTATGATTATGTCCCCAGTAAGGAGGCAGTTGTCTCCTGGAATGAGAGAAAATCCATGCAAAACCGTGGGATTTTGTGTGCCTTTTGGGTAGCAATTCTCCTTCAGCCTTGCTGTTCTTTTAGTATGTATTTCTTTTTTTTGTTTTTATGACCCTGCTTTGCAGTATTTGGAAAGGGGAATTATGTCTGAAAGGTTTTCTTTATAGAAAATCCAAAGAAAAAACTGTGTCAGCAAATGGCTTATTGATGTGTTAAAAAAAAAAAAGCAAAACTATGTGATGTACATTGAATGTTGTGAAAATCTAAGCTGAGATCTGTCTGCCAGAGCAGTCCTGGTGCAACTGTGGAAGATGGACCGAGGTGACTATAAATCAGCCCCTCTTTCAGTCCAGATACATCTATGGTGTTTGGGGAGAAGAACAGGCTGGAAACAGGACAACCTTCTAGTGTATCTTCAGCAACTGGGTCATTTAAAGGACTTCATATTTGAGGTATAGATTTTTCTCTTTTTTCTTTTCTCTCTCTTTTTTAATCCATTAATAGCAAAAGAAAAAAAAAGCCCATGCAAAAGTAGCTTTTGAATAGAAACAAATTTTAGGATTGAAAGAAATGTTGAACCCCTTCCAATAAATGACTGATGACAATGTAGGAGGCTGAAGAAGGTTAAGAGTACTCTGAGAGGAGCAAAGTGAATGTGCAAATATTTCTGCCATCTCTCTAGCAAGACTGTGCTGACCGTGAATTTTAGCTTTGAATCCATTTGTCCCTTCCCTTCTCTCAAGCATGTAACTCTTTGTAGAGAACTATTTTTCTGGAATTTGTATGGTTATATGGATTATTCTGCATTTGGATGAATGTCACTTAGCTGATTACATGAGATACAGTAGAGAAACCAGTATGTTTTCAGTGAAATTTGGTTCTAATATTGCAGTATAACATCCTGTGACTTAGAAACAGCTTCAAACTCCAGTGTAGGTTTTTTAGATATTTAGAATTTCAACCATCACCTTTAAAGCACGTGTATTGTTTGAATGCAAATTTTGGATTGAGTGTTGGATTGCTCTTATTAACCACGTAAAAAAGATTAGATCGATTTGAGCAACCAGCCTGAAGTGTTTTGCTTGCTATTTATGAAACAGAAAAAAGAGTGCTGTTCTGAATCTCTGCAAAGGCCTCCCAACTGTTTTATGTTGCTTTCAGGGCACTGTACCGCCAATCCTGACTTGAGGCAGATGAAGAGGGATGCGGATAATGTAGTGAAGATGGTTTTCTGTTTCTTTTATCCATTTTGCTTTTCTGCTTTCTGCATTTGCTTCAGTCTTATGGTGGTTGTCAGCCTGAGAGTGGATAGCTTGTGGGTGCAACTGAATTCTTACTCACTTATCACTTCATACATGTTACAGATAAACACTTTCTTGTAGAAATATATTTTTATTGTAGTCTTGATCAAACCACTCTACATTCATTTTGATGGATGATGATATCCAAATGATCACAGTGAAAACTGTTAGTTTCAGACCCTTTTGGTTTAAATTAGGAATGAAATTCTCTCTAGTTCTGCCTGGTTGCAAGCAGTCTGATGCTTTGAGAGCATGTTTGTGTTGCAACCTTCCCTCTCCTCCAGCTGTTCAGGCATAAACAACCAAATGTTGGTCTGAGGAGGCAGAGATACCTGTTACTGGTGACCCGGTGTTTGGGCTGAGGTTGTTAAGCAGAGAATTCCAGCTTCAAAAACTAAAACAAAATAATAGCTTTTGAGTTTTAGAGGATATTGTGAACTCTGGTGTTTGTGTTGTCTGGTTTTCGGAGTGTCACACTTGGTAGCTTAAAAGCACTTGTATTTTTTATTTTTTTAATTTTAACTTGTCTGAATGCTTGTTGGAAGTAATTACATATTTTTAAACATTACTTAAAGTGCAAATAAAATTGAAATCACTGCAAAGTACTTTAGGGGAGAACAGATGAGAAAACAATGTTATGCCATGTGTTCTCTACCGTTTCTAGAAGTCGCTGAGAGTATTCTGCTTGAACCTCTTCTGAGCACTCAGCTGTTTGCTTAGTGAAAGGACAAAGGACTGACATTAAGGTGGAATATGCCATTATGCTGCTATCTACACCTGCCTGTCAGAGCTGCGCCTTGTGTGCCGCAAGTGCTGTGTTTATGCCATCATCGGGTGAGCAGACGAGACAAGCACCTTCACGGATCGGCCTTTGGGAGTGCCGGCTGCTGCAAGTGCCCCGCGCTCACCCCTGCAGCGGAGCCGCCGCGGGACGGGCAGGTGCGGGCGCGCTGGGCTGGACGGGCGAGGGGCGGTGGAGCCGCCGGACCCGCCTCCCGGG
>WEKY01007715.1:155079-174645 GCA_013390045.1 Picathartes gymnocephalus
CCGGCGCCAGCGCGCAGTAGGGGCCGCCGCGGCCGCAGCATCGCGGCGCGGTGGCGGCGATGGATCCCTGGAAGCAGTGCGGGCAGTGGCTGATCAACTGCAAGGTGTTGCCGCCCAACCACCGGGTGACCTGGGACACGGCCCAGGTCTTCGACCTGGCGCAGACACTGCGCGACGGCGTCCTGCTCTGCCAGCTGCTCAACAACCTCCGCAGCCACTCCATCAACCTGAAGGAGATCAACCTGCGCCCTCAGATGTCCCAGGTGAGGCCGTTCTCCCCAGCCCGTGGCCCCTGCCCCTCTCCGCTGCCCGTGTCCGCGCCCTTCGCGCCGCGCGCCGGGTCTCCGCGTGCTTTCGCTCGCGACTTGTGGCGGCACGGAGCGGAACCCGCGGGATGCGGCCGCTGCCTGTCTGCAGCCCGGAGCCTCCGCGCCTGCAGGGCGGGCAGCGTGAGTCGAACCCGGGCAGTCCTCGCCACGTACCTTCCCTGCGCTGTGCGGCCGTCCAGCCCGGGCTCGGCGCGTCCCGTCCCGGTGATGGGACAGGGCGCAGCTGCAGCGCCGGGCTGGCGGCTCCCGAAGCCTCCGTGAGGGCTCGTCGCCCGCAACGGGAAGCGGTTCGGGGGGAAATCCCCCGGGCCCGTCATGGGGTGGCCGTGCTAAGGAGAAGTTCCCGCAGTAGTCCCAGGGTCAGCAATTTAACATCTGCGTGCGTTACTGTTTAACCTGAGCGGTTTACAAATCAAACGATCTCTTGTTTCTAATTTTTCTGGCTACTCCCAGGGATGTGGTGGGAAGGGAGGGCGGCGGAGGGCGCCGGGCCGGGCTGCTGTGGCCGGGGAGAGGAGCCCGCCCGGAGCGGGCTGTGGGAAGCGGTGGGCGAAGAAGCCCTGGTAGCGCCAGTCAGCTGCTCTTCCCAGCTTTTTGTGGCTTACGGAGTTAAATGGAGAAGACTGATTAGTAATCAGAAATCCTGTTCTTGATAGCTGATTGTCTGTGTAGTACTGTATATATATTTTTTTTCATTCACGCCCTTTTATTTTTGGCTTTCTACGTTGATAATTGGAATCATTATTTAATGCTTAAGTGTAATTCCAAATTCAGCCCTATTTTAAATGTGGTTTTTAGTTTGGACTGATGTTTTGTTACTGTGACTCAAAGTTGGTTTCAGATATCGAGATAAGATTATATTAATAATTCAAGAAGAGACTATATATATTTGACTTCCTGTCACTGCTTCGCGCACACCTATGCCTCAGCAGAGATGGTGGCAGCCAAGCAGATGTTGTCTGGAAGGAAACTAACTTCTGAGCCTGTCATGTGTTTTAAAATATTGAGAAAAAGTCTGTAACATTTCAGCGTTATTGTTCTCTTTTTGATTTATCGTAATACAAATTGCCATTCACGTTTAGGATGCTGGCAAAAAGCAGTAGAGTGAGTTACACTACTTTGTCCATGTCTTTGTCGATGTTTGGTTACAAACCCAGTTAATTTATTTCTTTCTAAGTCTTTCTTTTAGCAGCTATGTCTTACTACCAATGTGGCATTTTCTGGAAGCTGAGAGTGCAAAAAGGAAGAATGTAGTTCAGGTAGGCAGAGTCAAAACTCTGAGACTCTTGCACTAGATGTGAATGGTATAAAGGCTATCCCCGTGTACTTGAGAGCTCAAGTGCCTGCTTGAATGGCATATGCAGTGGCAATACTTCGTTTGAGTGACGGAGTTGTACAAAGGGTGGGCTCCTCTGAGTGGAAGAAATCCAGTTCAGTTTTTTCTCTCCACCATTACAATTTGTGAGTTTCAGCATTTGCTAAACCAGAGCCTTGGTTTATATTTGTTTTTTTAATGAACTAGAAAGGTGTGATCCTGATACACAGTATTTTTGAGATGCCTAACTCATTGTATCAGCTTGAATTCTAGATTAATGTCGATCATCTGGACCACTATTACTTAATTTCATTTTGATGAATTAAAGCAATGGTGGTCTCCTTCTGTCTACTAAAACTAAGTTATCAAAGTGCTCTGTTGTCTTCTTTGTTAGAGCAGGTTTGGGAATCCAGATTAATATTTATTTCTCTTAAGTGTGTTTGAACTATGGATTATAATTGTAGATCTTGGATTATTTGCAACAATTGTCTCTTTGTGTGCTGTATGCCTGAGGTACCTGCACTCCACAGTGCTGCAGACTGCTCTCTCTGTGATTGGTGCATTTCTCTGCCCTACGCTAATTTCACCCTTTAAACAAAGCGAACTCTTGCTAGATCAGATATCTATAATGGATAGCTCTACATAGTGTTACATTTACCGGGAATGTTACCTTTGTGTTCGGTGAGTCCAAGGTTCAGTGATCTTAGTGAGGTTCTGTGAGGTTTTTGAAAAGCCTGTTGGAGGACACCCTTTCTGCTGGAAATGATCACTCAAGTGAAAATTTCAAAAATTGTTGAAATTTAAATTCTGCCACTTGCTTATAGTAATAACTTATGGAGAAGACTCAATGGTTTGAAGATTATTCAGTTGGTGAGATCCGCTTGGAGTTGTGCCCTAAGCTGAGAGTTTTGTTAGAATAGTACTTGTCAGTAAACTAATACTGCATCCTGGTAGATTTGCATCACAAAGTTCCTGTATCATAGGATCTTGGGATCTTGTAGAAACACTAGCTAGCTCGCCTTTCCTTTTGGGGTAATCAGTTATAGGCACTGGAGGCAGAGCAGAGTTGGCATTAGGATGGTAATTGTCTTGGCTGCTGACTGCAGAGTCTGTCTGAAAACGCTGCTGTGCCCATACTGCTTAGCTGAGCTGTTTGAACTTCATATGGCCCTTACCCCTCATCTTCTAGAACTGAGCTGCAGCTCCTGTACTCCTTGATCTGACGTTGTTTTCTTCCACTAAGTCTTAGAATGGGTCAGGGGACTCTTACTACACAGTTTTTGATCAATACAGAGACTGAGAAAGGTGGATGAAGGCTTCATGAATGGGTCTCATTGAGGGCAAACTGTTTGATTTTGGCCTTGTCTATTACTGCAGTTGGTGTTTGTCAGGTCTTTCTCTATGAACCAAGTTTTCATGTCTTGGGGGCTAGTTACAAATGCAGCAGCTCCAAAGAACAGGAAGGTGAGAGGTGGTGCCTCAGGCAGACCTGGGAGTAGATGTCAGTCCTCTGACGTAAGTATCAAGTGTTTTCCATTTTGTTACACATTTATTTTTTCAAAATAAATGTGGCAGATCACACATCAGTGCTGCTCATCAGCTTTGCTCAGTAGTCCTTGGTAACCCCTTACAAACTACATCAAAAGTGCAGAGAGATTGTGGCTGGTGCTGCAGTGCCAGATGCTGGTTTTTGGTGGAGCCTGATTCAGACAGGAGCACTGTTGCTTTGCCGGGGCGGGAGTAGAAAGTGAGATTGATGATGCTTAGCATTGCAATACAAACGTGCTTGACCAAATGCCATGGGGTGTGTTCTCTTTTATGGGCTGGCTGGCACGGGGAACCACATGCCTTTGTCCCATCACCAGCCATGCACCTTGTGTCACAGCTGTTCTCAAGGATGGGCTGTTTTATGCCTTTGAGATCCGTGGATTCTGCCCGTTTAATTTTTTTGGAGATAATACCTGTGCAAGAGAAATGTCTCAGTGACTTTAGGCTGCAAAACATTGGGGTTTGAACCTTTTTGAATGCTGGCTGTTTTCATCTGCATTACTGTTTGTTTATGAGAATATGTATATTTGGTTAGTGGAAGTTGTTCTTTGAAGAACAGAAGCTGATTCAGTCAGTTACACTTTCCAGAAAGTGAGCCTCAGATGTTAAAAATATAAACTTTGCATTTATAAAAGCTAAGCAGCATTGAGCCTTCCTTTTCTGGTTTGCCAGCTCAGTGCTGCCTGGCTCCTGTCTGAAATGCTGGTGTGACTTGGTGTGAGGTCCTCAGTGAAAAATTACACATGGGCTTTTAATGAGGTTAGAAATTCAGGTTCAGGGACATGCATGTCCAGGTGTTTTTTTCTTTTTTTGTTTTTCTTCCCCTCTTTGAACAGAACAGGAAAACGTTGGCTCTATTAAGAGCTCTCGTGTCAAGGCTCAAACTCACTTTGCTGTTTGAACTCCCAAGAGCTAACAACTTGAATTACTTCAACCTGCATGCGTGCCATCAGAAAAGGATATGTAAGAGATGGATCAAGTAATACCTTTTGGCCTTTAACTGTAGGGGAGCCTGCGTGACTCAGTGTTGTGGAAGTGGTCTTATGGCAGGCACCAAACACTTAAACACTGTAGCTGCTGGGAGTGGAGCTAGAAGAGGGAATGTGCTAAATGAATAAGGAAGGTGTGACTCGTGTGCTGGTGTGTTGCAGTGTTTCCCAAGTGGAGCATCAGTCCCTGCTGACAGTGAGACAGAGGATGGAGCGCTGCAGCTCAGTGTCTGTGTCTTCAGAGCTGTTCACTGTAGTCATTCACATGCCTCAGATGCTGCCTCTTGGCTAATGTAGGCTGGTGAAAGTAATAAAAATAGAAGTGATCTATAACAGAAAGTACTAATCCTAATGTTTAATCATAATCGGACAAGAACTTAAGTAATTTATCACCAGAAATGTAAAACGTAAACCAATGGATTATGATAGATTTGCAGAAGATGTCATCTGTTTAATGCTTATCTTTTATCTTTAATACTTAGCAAGCTAGTTTTGAAATGTTTTTTGCAAGGCATTTAGTTGTGAGAGATTGCTAAACAGGAAAACAGCACTTAATGCAATACTGGCACGGGAGTTTACCTAAAGGGGATGTTGACATAGACTAAATATTAAAAATAACTATTTCCTATTATTCTAAAAAAAATAAAATATCCTGCACTTAGTATTAAAATTTCAAATACTTTCTAATTTTAGGGAGTTACTTTTTTTGGTGTGACCATGTTGTCCAAAGGAAGTTGCTTATCTTTGTCACCCATGTTGTATTTTGGTGTGGTGACAGAGCTTTTGTGCAGGAGTTTATTTTTCTTGGTTCCAGTGGTATCAGGTAATCTCAGGATGTGGGTGTGCTGAGTGAGACAAACCTCCGTGTTTCCTCTGATCCTGCCTTTGGCTTGGAGCTTCCCCATTCCCCCCAGCTGACAACCCTGATGTCCTGCCCCTCTGTAAGCTCCCTGCAGCTGGGTATGCTGTGTTTTCTTGTTATGCTAGGTGCTAGGAAGTACCACAGAGATACATTTAGATAATACAGTTTTCCTGAAACTGTAAAACATCTTGGGCTTGAACAAGAGTTTAGAAACTGGTTCAGTTTTTGTCAGTGTAGAAACAAGAGATGTATTTAACTGCCCCCTATTCTTCTTGAATTCTTTGAATCTTACTGTATATTTTGCTGGTACTTTTGTCCACTTAACATCTTCACCACATTTCACTTTATTTCCATGATTCATTTAAGTGAAAACTATATTGGCTATAAGATATAATACCCAGAAAAAGTATATTTATCCATGTGTGTTATGTGTATACATGCATATCTTATATGTGTTGGACTTGATAAAATATTTTGAACAAATATTTGTTCAAAGTGAAACCCTAACATGGCCTCTCTTTTGTTCTAAGAAAAGACTGATGAAAAAGTAGCGACCTGGTTTTTCTAGGTAATTCTTCCTACCTTAAGAAGACAAAGAAAATAGCTCTTGAAAACTGATATAATGATTTTAATTTATTCACATTGATTCTTTTTCATCGGGGGAAGGGAAAACTGCGGTTGTACTCTATGGTAAAGCTTGTCTTTTATGTTTATTGTACAGTTATTAAATGCAGCATATGCATCTTGCCAACAGGTGTCTCAAATTTTCCCTTCTGCACAAAATTTTGGCATGCTGGCAGCTATATAATGCATTAATAGAAAAAAATATTTGTGTTGGTTTCTCACAGAGGCTGTAGTGTGTGCCAGCAGTGGATGATATAAATTAATGTCTGTATGGTATGGTGCTGTGTCATGTGGAAAAAGCCAAGTTTTTTTCTGAGCCTTGTCTGACAAAGGTGGGAAACCTGTGACAGTGGCAAGTTGAACGACTGCTTATGAAAAGAAATAAATAAAAAAGGATTAAAGGAGAGAGAGATACACAAGAAGTAGGAAGATATAATCAAGGGAAACAAAATTAACTAGAGTGAATGGTCATAAGAAGTTAGGAAGCTGGTTTGAAAAGGGTATCAGCAAGCAAGACACTTAAGAATTTTGATATTTATTGCAAGATAAGTATAGAAAACCAATCTTGGATATGCTGTGTTATTCTTTAATGACAATGGATAGTGGCTTTATCATGGCTGGCATGCCAGTCAGTTACAGTGTGCTGCCTTAGGCCTGTGAGCTGCAGGAGGTTATTTGCCAGGCTGCAGCACTGCATATCAGGCTGGGTTAGCAAAAAACATCAGTGCAGTTTGTGCATTGGGGAGATAGAGGGTTTTGGATTTCTCACATGCATCCCTTTCTGCTCTCCTTTGAAGGTCAAAAGAGTTGATGGAATCTTAGTTGTAAAGAAGCAAATACAGAGGGTAAAGAGAGAAAGGGCTGCAAGGTGGGAGAGAGGCAAGGCAGCTGCTGCCGGGGGTGCGGGGCAGACCCCGCGGGGAGGGAGTGTGGTGGTGCATCCATCCTGGCCATGCCAGCAGGGACCTGGCATGGCTGAGCCTGGCTTTCACTGGGGTGGGTGTTGGGGAGCAGCAGCTCCCAGGCTGGTGAGAGGCACGGACATGAAGGACTTCCAGAGCACAGTTTGATATTGGTGAAATAGAGGAGGCCCTTCTGCTGAGGTAATGCTGGCTCCCTGACTAGCAGCTGACCCAGAGGGGAATAGGACAAGTGCCTGTGGCTGCAAAGGAGAGCAACTGGGGTGTGCTCCCCTCTGTGTGCTGCCACATGCTGGGGCAAAGGGCAGCTTCTGTCCAGACCTGAGTGTGTCACCTCCTGGAGCAGGCAAGCAAGTCCTGGCTCATGCCCTGATTGTGTGGGTATCTGAGTACAGAGGAAGATGTATTGTTGTATTAGATTGCTGACAGGTTTATCCTCTAAGTTTTGCTTGATGGAGAGGTGTCAGTTTTTGAACTTGTCCCCCAATACCAAAATTGTACGTCTTGTTTGTTAAAGACCAAATTGAACAAAATCCCCTATCAAAAACCTTTGATTTTTTTGTTGTTCTTTTTTTTGCTGCAAAACAGCATAGGAGTGCTTCCATTGCATTCCATGATACTTAATAGCAATGTTTTGTACTACCTTACATTTTATTATTTCAGTCTTTCAAAAATTTTATTTCACAGAGAAGTATGAATTGATGTACAGTTTATCAAATGGCTATTAATTTCTTCCCCTGCACTTTTTAGTGTACTTGGCATCATCTGGAGTTACCTTTTCTTTCCTCTTATTTTGCTTTGACAAGTCATGTTTAAGACTCAAGGCATTGTGAATTACCAGGTGTTTGCTAAGACTTATGATATGTAAAATGCAATCTGAACTGACATCTTTGTAGTAAGGCTTTGAATTTTTATATTTAAGAGAAAGATGTTCTCTCAAAGCTCAGTGAATGCTATTGGCTTCAGTTCACCACATTATCAAGTGAGAATGTATCTTTTGGAATAATATCAGTCAGTGATGCTGTCATCCTATACTAAATGTCAACAGTGAATGTCTTGGTAACGTGAAACACTGAAGGACTATTAGTAGGATATTAGTTTCTTTGTATATTCGGAACATGAAACGTTAGACACAAATTGCATACTATAGAGGTATTATAGCAATTTGTATAAAAGCCACTTGTGTAATGTTTAAAATGCTCTTGCAGACCTACAGGTATGGTTCATCTGTCTTATATTACAATCTAAAGTATTTTTGACTTTACTTTCATTCAGACTTTTACTTTATAATTGGTTAATAGGTATTTAGTTAATCTGCCAGCATTTACTTTTTTGCTCATTCTATCCTTGAAACTTATTTTAAATCATACGGAGATTATAGTGTGATTGCCTTGCAGAAGAAAAAAAAAAAAAGACATTGTTGCTCTGATCAAATATTTTCTGAAAAAAACCCCAACCAAACCAAAAACATTCAACAAAGCAAGGCATTTTTAAAAGTGTATTTTTAACTGGTAAAGCTTAGCAGAACAAGATGATTTGTATTTTGAAAATCCTTAGATATGCCCTTTAATCCTTGGTACCATCAAATTTACCTGTTTGTTTCTGAGTTATATAATGGTATGTGCTGTATAATCTATACTTAGGGTATTTTGTACCCTTGCTTGTTCCTTCATTAACACTGTTTCTACATGGAAAGAAGCCTGAGAATCAACTAAAACAGAATTATTAGAACTTGGCCCTTACAAATATTGTCAAAGCAGTCTGACTTTACTCTTTTAGAGGATATTTGATGTATTAGGAAATGAAATTATTTTGCTTGCACACACTCTAAATTAAGGTACTGTAATAATTACAGCAGCATCATAGCTTGTATAATTCCTTGTGTTCTGCTTGCATGTTAGCAGTCAAGATTTAAATTGTACTTATGTGCTCCAGTGACTGACTTCAAATTCCCATCAACTACTGCCTCATGTAGCAGTGATGCCTTAAATCATCTGATAAAAGGCTATGAGAGCCATGGTATTTTTCCATCTGAATTGTTCCGGATGTGTAAGTAAAGATGTCTGATTCCAGTACAGAGGAGGTTAAACGCAGATGGAGGACCACACCCTCTCTGCACTAATGTCCCCTCAGATTTCAGGTGTCTCTGGATGGAGGTATGGTGATGATGTAGTGCTACCATGTGAATTGTAACTTGAAGTGAACACTCATTAATCCTACTTATCTCTGTAGGATTCAGATCAAGCTTTGAATTTCTTTTTCCTGGAAAATAAGTAGAGCGTAGAAAACACAAGAGAGAATGTTCAAACTATTGCTATTGCCTGCAGCATCTTTCACTCTCAAGATAGAAAGAGTGAGACTCCCTGAAGTGCCCTTGCAGGCTTCTGCCTTTGGGCTTATGGTCAGTTGTGTGGTTGCTTGAAAAGGGATTTCTGCCAAGCTTTTGAAACCTAACTTGCATCGAGGCAGCTATTTTGAAAACCTCTTTATGCTACTTTGTGGCTCAAGTTTTGCATTTCACACTAGTACCAGTTTTGTTAAATTGTGTGAAGTTGTGTGCGGAAATATTTAAGTTTCACTTTCTCTTAATGGTTTACCCTCCATGTACGTGCACAAAGCGATGCAGGGTGTCAGGTCAGATCACATACTCTTCTGAATTGGGAAGCTCTTATTTTTAAATATTGAAAATTCCTCCTGAGCTATGATTTCCCACTTTCCTTTTCGCTCTCTCTTTTTGGTGTATGGATCTTTCTGAGCTTTTTGGATGCTTGATGTGAAGGAACAGTTTTCGGGCCATACCCCACAGGGCTTGAGATATGTGTTTGTCCTCTTAGGGGTGTTTGGTTTGACAGAATTCTTAGAGCATTTTTAAGAATGTTAATCCTAAGTGGTCTTTAACAGGTGTGTAATGTCCTGAGGTTTTATGGGAGTCCTAAGTAGGGTGAACTTGAGCCATTTTGTTTTGAGTTCTGCCTGTCCTGATCTTTTTTTTTTCCTCCATCACAAAGAAGACAGTGCACATTTACCCACCACCGTGCCCTGATGTTAATCACTACAAGTAGTCATGAGAAAGTTATTCAGGGTCTGTGTTCATTCAGTTTGCATTTGTGGTTGGCAGTACTGAATATGGTGATGCATCTTCTCTGTTGATTGTGCTGAGGCTGCTGGTTTCGCTGCAAGTACTGAACAGATGGCACTCTTTGTAAAAGCTGAGGTTTAATTCCCCAGTTGTTCTCAGTGATGCCTTCAAGCAGTATTGTTGTTTAGAAGGATTGTGCTTCAAAAAGTGCTGGTAGCTACTGCTACTATGCTGGTGCAGGTTTTATGAGGCTTTATGGAAGTGACTCCTGTAATCCTATTGGAATGCCTCATAGTCCTATCATAGCCCAATAGTTTTCCCTTTCTGGTGAAGACCCTGGTAAAATGATTAGCTGAGATGAAAGCCTTTGCTGCCTGGGACATTTGCCTGTTAATGCAGATGGTGATGAGAGAGTGTGGATGTAGGGATAGCTGAGCCATGCTGGGTACAGGGTGGGCTGCACTTCATGAGAAGCTCTGGAGCAACACACTAGAGAATATTTCAAATTTGTGTGTCTTCCCAGCTATAATTGCTCAGATTCATAGACCCCCGGGGAATCTGCTTAATTTAAACTATCTGCTTTCTCTTTTCTGAGAATGTAGGTTTTTATAGCTTGGAAGCCCCATAGTGTATCATGTTATTTCAAGAGCTCAAGCTCTAGGAGTATTAATGTAATGCGAGTTATTGTCTAGTGTTAAAAATACTTGCTATGAAGTAAAAAAATAGATAATTTTTAAAAAAGAAATTATAAGTTATTTGCCATGACTAATGGGAGAAACATAGGAAAACAGCAACTAATTAAAACGTGCTGAAACAAGAGGGGAAATGTATTATGTAGCACTGTCTCTTAGCGTGGCTCACTAGAAATAGGCCTGAAGAGTGGATCCTTCCAGCAGCAGTGTTACAGTAATTGTGTGTGCATGTGGCCTCTGCTTATCAACAAAGAAAGGCTGAGATGTTCCTTTTTGGGGCAAAATTGTTGTCTTGGTGGGATTTCTTTGTGTAGGTCTTCTAAAGGTAGTTATACTAATTAAGGACTTGTTCTTTCTGGCTCAGAACTTGTGTCCATTTCCATGTGATGGAATGTCTTTTTAAGTCTTATAAATGTTTGTCCAAATTTGTGGCCCAAAATGCAGGGCCACAAATATATTTTGCTAAACGTTTAGGTTTGGAAATACCTCCTAAGTGATGTATCTTTTAATTCCAATGAGAAACAAGTGATTTCATCTAATGTTGTGTCTAATCTAAAATTTGTGGTGAAACAGTTCAGCAGGAAAATTAGCCCTCAAAAGGTTTTGCAGGAATGCCATTCTTGGGAGATGTTGTTAAAACTATTTGGAAAAGAAATATGGTAGTATTCAGCTTTTCCTACTTTGTGCTGAAGAGTTTAACCTCAAAATCCACTGTTTCAATAAAGTCATGTTAAAGTTTAATGAACTTAAAATGCTTTTCATCTTGATTTGAAACAGCAGCAGAATTTGAAATGTTAGGGTTTCCGTAGAATATTTCATTTTCCTGAGGGGTCTGCTAGTGGCAACCTTTTTTTTCAATCTTCCCTGTTTCTCACATTTTTCTACCTTGACTCAGGTGACTTGATCTCACCTATCAGAATCCCAGACTGCTCTGTGATTAATAAGAAGTACTGCTGTGACAGGTCTGGGTTTATTTTTATTATTATGATTTCTCCCCCTTCTTATCTATAATTCTCACACATTTTGACTCATCTATTCTGCACCTTTTTTGTGCTTGTGCTCTGTCCTCTCAAACGGGTCTGTATTACTTTCACCTTCTTCATTTGCCTTCCCCTCCCACTTGTATTTTATTTTCCTGCCAGTGCATCTGTTTCCTCTTTCACTTCTTTCCTGATGCTGTCTTCCTTTCAACTGTTTCCCCTGTCCTGTTGTCTTCACTGTTCCTGTTGGCTTTATCCCTGTGCAGATTGTCTGAAATCTGTTTCCTATATGGATAAGAGCGCATCTCCTCCGGAAGCTGCATGGATGAGTGTGTCGGGCATGAAGGCTCTGATGGATGTTACACTTTTAGGACCAGTGAAAATGGGATTTGAGGGACCAGACAGTGCTTGACCAGCAATCTCATGTTGGGCTGTTTTAAACTGCTTTTCAGTGACTATGTTTGGTAAATGGTGATTGCTTTGATTTTACCCGTTATTAGAAAAATTTCTGCTGTCTCCCTGTTGTAGCCAGAGGTTTGCAGCATATATGAAGGTGTCCCCAAAACTGTTTTGCTGTTTTGCCCCAGGTGACAAGGCAGATCACTCTGGCAGTGATGAGGATAAAAGCTAGTGCTGGCAGCCTACAGGGTGAATCCGACTGGAAACTTGCTCTTTTCAAAGGCAGCATCACTTGATTCCTGCCCTCTGGAGGTTTGTGACACTATGGCAGTGCTTAAGCATTATTATTCTGTGGTTGTGTCCTGAGGGAGCAGGTGGGGATTGGAATGGTAGTTATTTTTAACCACTTCTCAGATTGATTTTCAATGTTGCTTGCAAAACAGAAATAGCCAATCCTGCCAGCCAGCATGTTCATCCTGTACCTCCTTTGTGTTGGACATCAGTCTCAGTGGTTTTTGTGCGTTTGCAGTGAGTTCCACTCACTCTTCAGAGGCTGATAGACATGACAATTTTATTTCTGCTTCCCAGGCTGGAAGTGAGAAGACCGTTTACACTCAGCGTGAAACAACCACTACTCTGAGTATCTGTATTGTTAGATACGAGTGTTCACTACACATCGATTTCCCTGAGGGCTTACCTTGATAGTAAATGGTTTGTTTCTTCAGGTTTCTGCAGTTTTGCTTGTTGCTCTCTGTGGATGGACACAGTCTTCATAGGCCTGGTAAAATTCAAGGAAGTTGCAGGCGGGGAAGTGGGTGATGCCCAGCAGTTTATTCCATGGAAGGGGATGTGCTGTCAATGAAAGCTCAGGAAGGTCAAGGCATCAGTGACCAGTAACTGTTCCGTAAATGTGCACCTTTTTTCTTTGTTTGTTCACATTATTTCTCTTCTTGAGGCTGAAGCAGTTCAGTGTTACTATTTGTGAGTTATTTTTTTAAAGGTTCTCATGGGACTAAATGAAAATTTTTTCATGCAGTTTCTCTGTTTAATGGAGAACATACATTTGAAGAGTAATTATTATGATATTCATCCGTTTATGCTGGCTGATGTTATGGTTTCATGTAATCTGAAGTACTAGAGCAGCTTTAAACTATTTGTTTCACAATGAGGTACTGATGAGAACTTAATCCAGGTCAATGATTTTTTTTTTTACTTTAGTATTGGATCTTAATCCAGGTCAGTGATTTTTTTACTTTGATATTGGATCTTTCATAACTTGTGAATAATTTGCCTCAGATACCCTTTCAGAACTGAAATATGCTGCTGTGAGGAAGTGGCTTTTGCTTAGTTTTCTATCATGCTTTCCTCATGAAAGTTCTCGTTGTAAAGTCTAACCTGCTCTTTTATGCTTCCTTTAACTTTCTTTACTGTATATAATTGTAAGAATGACTAACTAGGGAAATTCCTTTTACATTTGTTCTACTCTAATTTAGTCATATTCTTTTCCAACCATTATAATTTCTCTGTATTTTCTTACCAATTATTAGTGTCCCAAGTGGCAAATAAACTAGGAATCTTGAGTGGCTACAGATTTCACTGGAAGGACACATGATGACCAAATAATTTGTGTGTGGTGGTTTTTTTCTCTCCCTCAACTGGGAGAAATGGGTGCAATATTTTTTTTCATAAAAACTTTTACATTTTCGTAACAGTAGTCACTGACAAAAAGAAGTGATTTCCAGATTGTTGTGTTAGGAGGTCCTTGGATTTCCTATGCGTGTTCTCTATTGCATACAAGAAATTACCACATTCAGTAAACAATAACTTGACTTGTTTTGACGGTTAAGGAAGTGGGACAATTTACGTTTTTTTAGTTTTCTGCAGCTGTCAAAAAAATTAATCAAAAATACCCTTGAGTGGCAAGGCACACGATATTGAAAAGGAAATGTCATTTGAACCAGTTTATTGGTCTCCCTGCCCTCCTTAACGAGGCCTTTTCCCTGTGAATTACAGAGAGCAGACTTGAACAAACTTTAGGTTGTGTTGTTTATTGATGGCAGGTTGTTCACCTACTGGGCTTTAGCAGATGTGTGGGTACCTTGTGTCTCCTCCAGAGTGACTGCTGCCCCTTTCTGCCCTGAGGAGACTCTTGAAGCAGGTGGGAAGAGTTGAGCAGGGGCCCTGAGAGAGTTTGCTGAGAATTTCTATGGTTTGTGTCCTGATGGGGTGGCCTCTTGCTGGTAGCAGATCTGGACAGATTTTGGTAGATCTGTGAGTCACGTTCAGAGGATCAGTTTGATCAGTTGTGTGTGGCACAGCTGTTTTCAGGCACGGAACAATGAGTCACAAACTTGTGAGTTTCCAGTCCTTGCTAAAGAAAATACCCACATAGCTGCTCTTGTGACTTCATTTAGAAATAAATGAGTAGTGCAAGAGTTAAATCATTAGACTGACTAGGTCAAGTACTTACTGTATACTGATTTCTGGGCCTTTTTTAAAAACATATATTGAGAAGTGGCATTTTATTGTCACAAATGGAAAAAGGCTTGTTTCTGAAAGAAGTGAACAGGATCTGAATACAAATATTTCCTGAATCATGTAGCCAGAAAATTAGTTGCAAGGGTCTATTCTAGTTGTTTTGCCTAATTACACACCTGTCCTTGCTTCACATAACCTCACTTACTCTGATCTATTAAAAGGCTGTTGCTGAATAATTATTCTGTCTAGTTGTTCACACTAAATTATCATCTTTCAACAAATCAAACAAGTTTGTCTTCTGCTACATGGACTCCATGCTGCTATTCTGCTTATCTGACTTAAAGGCAAGAATCAGCCTTTGCAGTATTGTCATGTCCATTTTTCTGAAAATCGCTATTGTTGCTTCTCCAGTGCTGAGAACCATCTCCATAGAGAGGCAAAAGAAGATCTGTCATTGTTATAAATTCCCAGTTACAAATTGCATATATATTGATTTTGTTAGTCTTTCTAATCTCATCTCAGTAAGGTATTATGCTTTTTAGAAGATTGTTAACTAATCCAGGATCATACTGTGTTTTATTTAGATTTCATTTTATTTAGCTGCATAGTCTGTAAAACAAAACAATACTAAACAAAAACCAGACATAAAACTAGGTTTTCTAGACAAAATTTAGGCTTCCTAGACATTCTTACAGCTTAGCTCCAATGTTTGCATTCAATATGTTATTTTAAAAAACCACCTAAGGAACCATTTGTGTTGAAGTGATGTTCTGTTAGGCAGTTGGTAAGCTGATGCTTGTTCAGAGGTGTGGAAGTATGTTACAGCAGCTGCTTGTACTGCTTTTGTATGTATTCTTTTGTATAACAGGTTTAAAAAAAAATATTTGCCTACAGCTTGCAGGCAGATGCTTTCGCTGGCCCTAGGTTAGGTTGTATGTTTTCCTTTATGTATGCCTCAGTGCCAAAACCAGTTATGGGTTACTGCTCATGCAGAAATTTTTAGGCATGACAAGAGTGTCTGTTGATTTTTATGCAGATCTGTGTAAATAGCCAGTATCTTGCTTTGATTTTGGTGTGCCTTTTAAAACTGAATGTTGTTGATGATACTACAGTTAAGATGACAGGGATGTATTTATACAACCAACTTAAACTGTGTTGTGCTATCACACACTGCTGCTAAATTACTAAATATTTATTAATTTGTTCTACATGCATGACCACCTTAGATTTTAATAGGATTAGTTTTACGAATAAAACATGATCTAGCTCTCTTTACTAAGTTCAGAAGACCAGCAGAGCACTGAATGAGGACTTCCCAAGTTAGTGCTTCTCAGGTTGCCTTGGTAGATGAGTTTTTTTGGCACTGTTGTGTATATTTCTTGTAAATTTAAGAGATATGAAAATACAGGCACAAAACTAACAGTAATCATTTACACAGCCCTTCTTTCAGGAATGAGGAATACCTTTTACACGTGTTTTTAAAATGCTCTGGGAAATTTGGTTTTCATGAGGTCACCAGTATATGTGCAGTGTTGTTCTGAAGCTATTCAGCTGTGAGTCAGCAGCATAAAGACTGGGATGAGGTCTTCATTTTAAAATGAACCTTAACACAATTCATCATCTATGGACACTTGAAATAACGTGTCAAAACTGAAAGCACATTGTACTTTAATAATTACAATCATTATTTTGATGCAGTGTTCTGTAGTTATCTTCCTAAGGTGATTGTGTAGCAAGAGGGTAGAAACATCTGATGGCAAGATACTTGTTCTTGACAAGGTATTGGTGGCAGAGTGCCCCAGGTGGTTACTGAAGTGGGGCTTTTGTGTGTGTGACACCTCCTTCTGCCCCATGCTCTAAACAACTGCTCCTGGGCTCCATCAGCACACCATGATTTTTGCAGTCTCTATCACCGGAACTGCAAAGACACAGTAACAGTAAAGCTTCTGCCACTATGGCTGGTTGACTTTTGCACTGCTGAATGCTTTAGTCATTGTGGGATCTGAGGCTTGGGGCTCAGTGGAGACGCTTGCTCTGCATCTTGGGCTTCATGCTGCTCTCTTGTTGAAAAGGCAGCTTTCCTGTGTGGTCTTTTATGGTCTGCCACGGACTTTACTGGCTGAAGACAGCGGAACAGATCTTTTAACAGTTATGTTGGGTTCTTTATTGAACCTGCCTTCATGTTGTTTATAATGAGCTGTTTGAAACAACCATCTATGTTATGGTCATTTAAGAACTGTTTTCTTAATTGGATTGTAGAAAAATATGACATTAGTATCTTAAGACTCAGTAGTAGTATGGTTCAGTAATGCAGACTTCTCCCTGGTGCTCACATACTCCATTTAAGACCCCGATTGTATTGCATCAAATTGCTCAGCAGACTAAGAGTCCAGTTAATGCTAAATTATACTCTGCTGCTCAGGTTTCAAAGTATTTGTTTTATTGACAATTTGATTATTTTAGGCTATCAACAAATACCCACTTGTGCTGTAAGATTTTAATTTTTTTCTTCTTTTCATATTTTCATAAATTTCCTTCATTCTCGTGAGACCATGCTCATTATTGTTTTACTTTGTGAGATGCCAAATTGACATCCTTTGAAATGAAGTTTTGGGCAGTTCTTGGTGTACCTCAATGGCTATTGTGAGACAAGGTATCAGTATGATTTAGCTGTCACATGAGATGGGACACATATAGAGGTGACAGATGAATTTCTATGAGCATCCACCTACTTGCCTCTGCTGAGATGATCACAGCTGTTAATTCATCCTAGTGGAAGTAGGTATTTATGCAATTTTGACACATCTCCCACACAAATTTGGGTTGCCTTCAATGATGTGTTTTATTTTGGCAGAGAGCTCGGAGTGTGTGAATGAAGCCTTTTAGACAGCAAGTGCCTATGATGATGTACAACTGGAATGCTTTATGTCAGCTTAACCTTTCTTTCACTGTTTGTCAACCTTCTTAAGGAAAGAAGCCTACTGCAGCTTCACAAAGATTCATCTGATTTTAAGTTGGTGGTGTAAATTAAGGTTCTAAAACTTACCAATTCTTGCATTATACAGATACTTCACTTGAATCCCTTAATTAGGAGGGTTATGTGAAAAAATGAAGTGCAGTTTGCCTAATACTGGCTGGATTTCAGAGTGACATGGTGGAAAACAGTTGTGGGTAAAAAGATGTTAGTGTGTACATTTTTAGTTTTGTATTTTAACTGCCTTTTCCTTCAGAATTTTTGGAAGTTGAGAGCTCTTAATATTTTTTGTCTTATTTATCACAGGAGTTGCAGCTGTAGATCAAACCATAGGTTCATCTACTTCAGTATCTATCATCACCATCCAGACCAGATTCTTTAGAATGGTAGTCTGTTCCCATAGATGGCTGTGGAGGATGTAGTACCCAGGGGATTTTGCAAAAATGCATGTGCTGAAGCTTGTTTTGTGCCCCAAACATTCATCATGCTATTATGCTTTATGGCTCACTATGCCATTGCAGTCTGCTGCATAAGGCACAGTACTCCAATATTCTGTAGTTGTGGTCTCCTGTTTTAAAAAGGATGTAATAAAATGAGAAAAGTTCAGACAAGGGCAGTAGAGGTTTTCGATTGTATTAAACAAACAATAGAAAATGAAGAATTTGCCAGCTTTTGGTGAGAGGGGGAGACTAAGAGAGGCCTGAGAAAAGAGACAATTATTTGCTATCCTTTCCAGTGTGGAAACAGAGTGGGTGTCCAATGGAAGTGGTAGGTAGCACTTTTGAGATGCCAACTGTATGGCACTCTGTGCAGGAAGGATCACATTTGGTGGCAGGTCAATATGTTGAAGCTTTAGGGAACATCACAAGCTGTAAAAATGTAGTTAGTATGCTCTACAGCCACTGAGTTTTCACCTCCAATCCTGCAAATTTACTTTTGGAGTTTGTTTTCCATTCGTGGCTATTCCCACTGGTTTGTGGTTTGGGCTTCTGGACTTATCTGTTCTACTTACTTGACTTGCAATCCCTGAGAAGTATTCTCTAACTATATTGGAAACCCCTGTCCTTGCCACGGAGAGCATGGTCTAATAAACTGCAAACCTGAAGTGACACACCAGCAAAAATAGAACAGTGGATTTTTAAAATAGGTAACTAGAGGACAGTCAGATTCATATTGGGCAATTTGTAGAGAGTTGTACTTGCATCCTTAAGGTCTTGCTAGGAATTTATTCTGTGACCATATGAGTTTGGAAAATAGTACACATATGCAATTCAAGAAAACGTTTAAAATATTTAATGATTCCTGAATGTTGACACTAATGGCTATTAATAAGAATAGTTCCTTTCTCATGGAAATCGAAGACCTACTACATGATCTGTATCTGCTGGTAACAAATGGAAAAGCATAGGCGTTACTTAGGTTAGGTTCACCTTTAGTAGGAGCTGACAACCTTGTGCAGGTCATCAGCACCCCTCTCCCCACCCCAGTTGTATTGAATTTCTATGCAGGATTCAGTGCTGACAGCTTTTGGGACTTTTTAAGTGTTTAGAAAGGAACAAGTTAGTACATGCTAACTTAAAAATGCTCTTGAACCCACACTGTAGGTGTTGTTTGTATAGGGATTACATCGTTGAGGTCCGAGTCTGGCTTTTAGGGCCTGTGTTCAGAACACTACAGCCACAAGTTATTCACAAGTTATTAGATGGTGAATTCAGTGTTGCTTACTTCTAGGTGTGGGATAGAAATAAGTGAAAGGGATTGTGTTTCTGTAATTGGAGCTGAAGTCAGGTGTGGATCCCTCAGATGAATGCTCTGCCTTTAGCCTATGTGGCAGCCTTTTGTCACACTTTCATAGGGCTCCTTTAGGGCTCACCCCGAAATGAATTTCCCTTGCACAGGAATAGAGAAAGTAAGAGGTCTTCTCATGTTACTGCACTAACATTAGAGACTTGGTAAAAACCAAGCGCAGTCATGAATAAAAGATACCAAGATACAAGCAAGCAGCTTTTTAGTGTGCCAAGCTAACAACATGGAACAGATGTGTTGGGTGTTCTCTTTTGCACAGGTATAAAGATTTGTGTTTTATACTGTTGCTGTAAGGTTTTTCATGGTTTCAGTGTAGATATAATTTTTGTTTTCTCTAACTGTGAAAGCATTGAGAGCTAATTTGTTTGAGGCTTTTCATTCCTTTTGCTGTTTAAATGTATCAGTTAAGTGGGAGGCTTTAGGGTTCCCCCCCGCCCTACAGTAAGTTTAAATACTTTATGTAGGTATAGATTTTGAGGTGTCCGACAACTGGGAATATTTCATCAACGAAGTTGAAATGTGAGTGATTAGAAAGTGATGTGATGCCGTGTGTGCCTGGAGTCCAGGTCAC
>WEKY01007718.1:320-36422 GCA_013390045.1 Picathartes gymnocephalus
AAAAAAATGCTTAGAAAGATCACTCTTGTGATTAAGATGCAGAAATGATAAGGGATCTTTAGCAGGAGATTTTGGGCAGATCCCACATAGACATGTCTCCTCTGTCTCCACTTTACTACCTTAAAAAGAAGTATATTACAGAGCGACAGGAAGTTAAACTCTAATATAGATGAACAGATACAAAGCTGATCATCACATGCAAAATATTTTCATAGTTTATCCAAAAGAACATTCAGAATATAAGAATGTTCATAAACAGAACACTGATGACATACTAAACTGATTTTGTAGTGATACAATGGGCAAAGAAAAAAAGGCAAGAACCATCTATAACACAACAGTTTGTCATGAATTCCAAGTAGGTAAGTAGCTGCCACAGTTATGGGAAAATTGAGAAAAAAATTAGAAAATGTTGGTATCACTTCTCCTGGTAGTGCAGTTTTAATAAAGAAAACACAGGCAATGAAATATATTCAGTTGACTAGGTCCACCAGTAGGACAACTGAACAACTATTCAAAAGGGTATGTAATTAATTCAATGCACACAGTGTGAAAAAAAGAATTATTTTAAAGTCTAAAATTAGACTTTTGGTCTGATCTGACAAGAAAAGCTTAAAGCATTATTGCTTCTCCTGCAGTAGCATCAGTGAATTTAAGTTAGCTGCAGCAAAAACAAAATATACACCTTCAAGATCAATTTTTGAATAAGTTGCAGTCAAAATACTTTGATCATATGGCTAAAATAAAGTTCTAAAATATTACAGTTGGAATACTATGGTTCTATCTGGTTCCAGTTAATTCATTCTTGTGAGAATGCATATTTAATTCAAAAGCTACTAGAATATGAAAAAACTATCTGTTTTGCTCAAGTGCATTTTATAATGAGGAGTCTAACCCTTCCAAAAAAACTAAATCTTCTCTCATGACCTATCAAGTGTAGTATCTAATAAACAGAAGAACCAAAATCACCTTTGTATATAGCAAATTTAGATTAAGTTACAACTAAGTCTGTTTATCAGCTCCTGTAGCTGGGGAAAGACTCAGCTCACTTAAAAGTAGGTGTTTAGGATCTCATTATAATTAAAGAGTTCCAAGTGAAGCAAATCCTACCTATGGAGTAACTTCACAAAATCAAGAAAAAAACCCAGATCTAAATTAGTGCCATTATATATTATCCTAGTGATTCAGTGAAGGTATTTCATAAGAAAAGTTATTTATTGCCAGTAGACAGTTTTTCTTCCAACCCTTCCCATCCAGGTACATAGTGATAATCACACACAAACACAACTGGGGGCCATCAGAGAGCTTGGGTTTATTTATATGTTCCCAGGCTAGTCACCTAGAGAAAGAAATCCAAGCTTCACTGGAGTAAGATGCAATGGCTTCTTTACCATTCAGCTCATTATTTCCTGATCAAATGCTTCTAAACTTCAGCTGGCAGTTACTCAAGATAAAGAAAATATTAAAGAGCTCTCCAGCATCACTCTAACTTCCTACACACAGGGAATTTATGAAGTCACCTCTTTTGAAAGCAAAAATAAATGGTGCTTGCCAAATCTCATTATGAAGTAGATTTGCTATGACTGAAGTAGTTTAAATCTTTTTGGAACTGTTCTCAACTTCCACTGTCATTTCTTATGCAACAATATCAATGAAATAAATAATATGAGCTGACAAACGTAGCAGTTTCTTGAAACAGTCATAACATCTCAATTGCACTAAAAGTCACTTCAGTGCGAAAGCCAAAACAAAAAGGATACTGATCTGTTTGAGGTCTTCGGAAGTTCTCTGGCAGATTAGCTTCATAGAGTAGTCTTGCTTTAGTATTTCCCATTTCCTGCATGCACTAGGGAAAGTGGTAGAAAACAGTTAGTTCATGTTCATCAAAACTTTAAACTCTGAAACAGTCAGAATGCTACTGAAATGCTTAAGTGACATTACAAGTTTTTAACCTGGAGACCTCCCTGTTGCCATACCTCTTGGGAGATACCAGCACAGGAGGGCTGCCTGCCCAGACTTGATGGACAAAGCTAGCAACACTGATGCTGTCTGTAGTGTAAACTAACCCATTCAGGGAAAGACAAGCTTTGATCTCTCAGAATGGCTCTTCAGACCAGGAAGACAAAGAGCAAGAAAATTTGTCTGAGAGCAGGAAGAGGCTTCTGACTGGAGCATACTTGGAAGAGTCAGTGCTTCATACATCAGAAGAACACAAGCAGGCATTACACAGATATGTGAGTGCTACTGTCCTGTCCCTTACCAAAAGCGCTTACAACAGTTTTTCTGCAGATATAAGCAAGAAGTAGCTTACAGAGTCCCTGGGGCAAGTAAGAATAGCTCTAAAATGGTAGAGAAATGAGATGTAAACCAACTTCTGAAGTGAGTTTTATGAACTTAGGCTCACTGTAGTAGAAGCATGACGCACGCAAAAGCTAGCAGGACTGTAAAACGTGTAAGCTGGGCGTCACGACAAATGCAATTCCTTTCAGAAGTACTCCTGACATTCCTTCTAAATTGGAAACATGTTTTACCTGTATTTGCTCTGGTGTCCATTGATCCAAGTTGACAGACTTGACCCTTGATATATGAACCCCAAGATTTCGATGTATTCCAGCACACCTGATGCAAATAAAAACACCAGTGTTCCAAGAAGCCCACCTTGGTCCTAAAAGGAATGGGGAAATAAATCTGTTATTTTCAAAATTCCATATACTGTGAAGATTTTCTCTGGCATAATTCTATACCAACAATATGAATGAACAGCCTTGAATAAAGGCTCACCTCTAGAATAGAGGCTTCTCTAGAATATCTATCACTTTTAACAATTTCCACTGTTAACAATTTTATTCACAGATTTCTACTTCTAAATAACGTCACAAAACAAACTAGTCAGAGTTATCAAGAAAGTCGTATGTTGTGTTCACCTCCACATCTCCAAAATAACACAACAAATAAACTTTAGAAAATTGGCTTACTAGCAACAAGTTTTTTGCATGCATCATGAATAATCCTTATGACTACATCTCAGATGAAGCATCAACAGAAAACAGTAAAAGTAGCTCCTTTTTCTCCATTTAAAAGCTTCTTAAGACATGCATCTGTATTTAACTTGAAATTAAATGTAGGGCAATCTTATATTAATGCAATAAATCCTTTAATACCTCATATAGCACAGACTCTGCAACAGTAGCATGCAAGCTCTTAGGAAATAATTATACAGAGATTTGCAAAACCAAGTGATAAAAATATCCATCTAAGAATGGTGGAAAACTGAGTATGTTCAGTATCCTTGACTTTTAAACTACAATATGAGTTGCCATTCACAGCCAAATGGATTTTCTAACAGAATCAGGCTGATTTATTTACCTTACCATAATTTTTCAACTGTGCTGGCATATGGAGACAGTTAAAGTATGGCCTGAATTATCACGGTGACACTCAAGGATGTTTCACTTGAAGCTACCATTCATTCTCTAATTAAACACATTTATATCATTTTATTCCAGCCCTGTACATCACAACTGTTAAAGGCACTACTTTGAAGTCCATCTAGTCCTGAGCTCTAAGGAGTTCAAAGATTAAATAATTACCATCAAAAGCAAGAAGGCATATTGAAGAGTTAGAAAACATTTCAAGTAGTTATTTTCTCCTTTTGTATGACAGATATGCACCTAGACCACTCCTGCAACTGTAGTCATTTGCATTTCAAAATCAATGTATTGTATGAACACTTTCCTGGGACCTACAAAAGAGCTTTATGCTTCCTTATCCTCATCTTTAGCTTAGGATTGTGCTGGTTTGACCCCAGCAAACTCTCACAGAACTGCTTGCTCATTCACGCTCCTCTCCTACTAGACAGGGAGAAAAGAGCAGGGTGGTGATAAGACTTGCAGACTGAGACAGCAGCTTTATTAAGTGAAGCAAAAACTGCACACAAATGGAGGAAAAAAGAAAACTGACTGGCAGTTTTCAAAATAAGTGCTACTATCATAAAATTAGATTTCAAGGGTCAAGAGATCTAGGAATTACTAAAACGAACACATCTTTTCTCACATGGCAATTTTACGTTACAACTACTACTTGTCAGATAAGAATGGTCTGACTTTGTAATATGTCTTAAATACTTCAACAACTAGCAACCTATTGATCTGCCTTTTTATTTCCCCCTATAAAACACTACAGACACAAAATACTCACTCTTACACTTGGTAGATTTATATTACAGGGAGGCCTCACTTAAAATTTATACTACTTTTAGTTTTAGTGCTCCAGGATAGAGTTTTGCAGGTCATTTACCTCAACCTATTAATCAAATTTCAGCTAAAGTACACCAGAAGAAACTTAATAAAAAACCTTTTTAGCCACTCCATTGTAGATCAAGTACCTCAGTTTATGCAAAAGATTAATCTAGCCATGACAGTTTAGAAGCAGGTAAGATAAAGTCTTGAGTACTCAACAGCTTCTCCAGTTTTTCCCCCAAAATATAACCCATGTGTCTTCTAAAAACTGGAGCCTGTTTCAATCAGGTTACTACAGGGATAAGGTTACTAAACACCTACTACAGCAGGTGTTTAACTATAGTATCTGTATGCTGTCCAAGTGTTTACCCCTACAGGGTGTTCACACAACCACTATGAACTTTTTGCCACTAATGAGTTTGTACAACTACACATCAAATTAGTTTCCTATTCTTCAGGCACTGCCTCAGCGATGACATCCTAGATAAGCAAATTCTACATTAAAGAGACAAGACTGGAAGGAGGACTTGAAATGACTGAAGTCAAAATAAATTAAGAAAGAGATTATCAACCCTGTAGTTAAAAATATTACACTTGAAACTTCGTTAACAAAAAGACAACTTATGAAGTAGATGGTTTTCTCCTGGAAAAGTTTTGTATTTTCCCAAAAGTTCAAATTTCAATAATTTGTACTTATTTATGAAATAAATTTGGGAAATCAAATATATTTAAGCAATAAAGGAACAAATTAAACAGTGGAATAACATGCAAACCTGAGGCCAGAAAAAAAAATATTCATGTGTAACCTCTGAATTTAATTCCGAGTAATGACAATATGCAATATTAAACATTTCAAATGAAAAATGTTTTCATTAATCCAAATCAATCATAACCACAGTTAAGCACTAGGCAAGAAAAGTCAGAAAATATTTTCTGTGTGTGCATCAAACCAACTATGCTTGACCTAACCAAACAGTCAACTAAAGCCTAGGCTGCAAACCTTCCTGTGTGAAAAATGTTAAACAGTAATTCGGACTGATTCAATAAACAATTTACAATTTTGTCAATTCTGTATGAAGTCAGGATCCTTATTTCTGTACACAGGAAATATTTTGCACTAATATTTGCAGGTTTCTTTTTGTTGGGTCCTTAAAGATACATTTCGTTTCCTCTAGAAATATTTTCAAGAGTAACCTAGTTTAACTGCTGTATGTGTTTTACTAGCCAATTAAGAAGACAGGTATTTGGCTTCAGAAATGAAGACTGGACATCAAGAATCTTGATGACTACTATTTTATACTATTTAAAACACCTTTACATGTCAGTAGTAATGCTACCTTACCTACCAAGAACTGCACTATACAGTGCAACTTCAGTCAGCCAATAATAACAGGGAATACTTGTCATGTTTGACATAAGTTTTAATAGAATTGTGATTTTATTCTTCTGAAAGCCATTTGGATTTTTACTAGAAGTGCCACTGTGCACTTCTGCAGCTTGCTGCACCACTCCAATATAAAAATTCACTTGAAGTTACTTCTTCACTCATTTAAGATATAGATAACTGCTTAAAAATATTTTCAGTCTCTTTCATTCTTTATTAAACTTAATTTTAGGAAAAAAGCCATAGGCCTGAAAATGACCAGTATTTATACTGGGCTATATATTGGAATACTATGAAGTCCCTAGAACACTGCCTGGCTGAACAAAGGAAAAAACTTCCGCAACCCTGAGACAGATGGCTACTTCCAAAATAAGAATTGAATTTTGTTTTCTTCACTCTTAAACTTCATTTTCCATATTTCTATACACAGTCTACTGGTTAGATTTAAATTTCCATTTCAGTTCTTAGCTGGTGGCTGTGAAGGTGCGTGCTGTCCTCCACAGAAATCATGACAAGATTTTGAGCGCATTAGGTCATACACAATTTAAGGAACAACAAGGTTATTTTTTTAGGCCCACAAGGTTTATTGTGCAGATTTAGTCTTACTGATAACTGTAATTCAGTTCCCTTCATAAAAAGGAGTGACTAATTTTGACTGGAAATTTAAACGTGGCACAAGTGCAAGTTTCTTGTAAGAGCTAAACAGAAAGGTGGATTTGAGCCATCATATAGCTTCACACAAATTAGTTTGGAGTCTTGGCTATTACACATTAAATGGAAAACACCAAGCAATATTTCCCAATACTGGGCTTGGCTGGGATGGAGTTAACTTGCTGCATTGCAACTCCTATGGAGATGTGCTTTGGATTTCTGACCAAAACAGTGCTGGTAATGGTAACGCTTTGGCTACAGCTGGACAGTGCTTGCACAGAGTCAAGGATCACTCTTCTATCCCCACCCAGCAGGCAGGGAGTGGGCAAGAGGCCAGGAGGGAAGAGTCAGGGACATCAGACCCCAACTGACCAAAGGGGCATCCCAAATATACAATAGAATTCAATCAGGTGCATAGAAACAGCACTAACTGTGACATATTTATGGTAGTTAAAGAGTTGTTTATTAGAGACCATCTAGGCTCTAAGAATGAAATAAATATGTAGCCACCAAGAAACAATGTAGCCTGTTATACCTCTAAGTTTTCAGAGGTCTTAGATAACTCATGAATTTAAGAAAAAACCTGGAGAGTTTATTTCCAGTTACAGTAGACTCTTATGCCAGTATAGGTATTGTATAGAACCAATATTCTCCCTACTCACAGAAATATCTACAGCTAAAAAACTGTGAACATTTCAAAAACCAACTTCAGCTGTTTGAAACTTAAGCAATAAAGAGCTTGAAAGCAATTTACATAATTTTAGATAAAAGTCTTCAGATAAATTGATTTCAAGGCAATTTTTAAATTGCTGAAAAAGTTGTCCAATCTCACATGCCATTCTTTCATTCTAAAATGCACATCAAAGTGTGAATTTTGTGAAAAAGGCATAATTTTTCTATATTCTCTGGTGAGGAGAAAGATTTTCTTTCAACACATTTCAAAATCTTTCCCACTTTTCCCTCACACATTTTACTTTTTTCAGGATACAATTTTTGATGACAGATTTCTCCCTCATACTATTTAAACTGGACTCATACCTCGCACGTGCTTAATGTTTGTGCAGATAGTTCCAAATACCTCTTTCTTCTCTGTCCCCATTAACTCAGTAAGGACCATGTGCTCTGCTCCACTATTTTAGAAAGAAGCTGACTGAAGAAGCCACAATAAAAATTCACACATTGCTGACAAACCCTTCTAATGTACTTCTACATGATACAACCATCTATTTGTGAGTTCAGCTGACACACATCTTTGGGAAAGAATAATGACAGGAATTGTAATGCTGAAGTTGGTATAGTGCACTTTCAAAGGAAACAAAACACAAAGTACATTAGTGTTTGTATGTCCAAGACTTAAGTTTTGCTCCAACTGCTTAAGTTTTATTTTGCATCACCTCATGCATAGTACTGCATCAGATACAAAAACAAGGCTTACACAATGCAGTTCATTTAAAATGCTGAGGAAAAACTACTTTTATCAGCACTACCAAAAATGTGAAAGCCTCATATACTAACTATATATGAATCCAAACAGTCAATACAGTGTAAAACATTGCTTTACCTCTCCATCTGATTAGTTTAAAAATCTTTTAACTGTTTTAAACATCTCAGTCAACACTCTATCCTCTACTCAGCTTGAACCTGCAGTAAGAAATTAGTGAGAAATGTTATACACTATCAGGCAAGACTAGGTCAAAATAGAAGAATCTGTCACACAAACAAGTTAGGAAAAAAAAATAAAAATAAAAAAGCAGTGGAGACCAGAACAAACTACAAAGTGGCAACAGAGAACGAAAGTATTTGAATATGACATAACTGGGAGATATCCACAAAGGAGCAAGAATAAGATCACTGCAGATTTGACTATGAAGTCAAATGATGATGGTTGCTTCCCTTACTACAACAATTCAGAATTTCCTTCCCTCCATCAGTCCACCACCATCTGTTCAGCTTACTGTAACTGCAGTTAATAGTGAAACACTTCTTTTGTTCAATGCAGGTGCTGACCCCTCTCTAACATCTTAAGTTATAGAGAGCAGAGGTCTGAATTGGGGTAAAAAGAGCAAGCATGTAGCCTTTCAATTTTACATGTGCTGTCAAACAGAAGGACAACCATTTACATCTCAGCAAACAATTCTGAATCCTTTACAATATGTGCATAAAGCCAGCTTGCCAGGAAACTAGTAAGTTTTGAGACAAAGTTTTAAATGAAAAAAGCTTGTCAAGACAAACTTTAAATTAAAGGTTTCTATGATAGAGGCACATAAACACAAAGTTAGTTTTCCCTTTACATTCTTGCAGTTACCAGTTAGAAATTCTAAAAGGAAGGAAGCCAAGTATTATACCTAACAGAGTACTAACTTTGCATCTCTAATATTGTCTGTAGCAAACTTATCTTGGGCCAACATCTTTAAAGACTTCTGACAGACTACAATTCTTTTTTTTCTCCCAACAGCACCTTGCCTGTCCTTTACCCATAAAGCGCAGTGAAATTACTTTAATTCTAACTTCTTTCCCCAAATCCTGCTGCTGTTTGACATACTTGATTTGCCAAAGAACTGGCTCCATCTTGTGGAACTGAGAATTAACTACAAGAAAATCTACACACCTGATTCATCCTGAGTGGTTGATAGCCAGTTCCCAAAAGCTATCCCTTTTGACCAAAGAAAGCCTCAGTCGCTACATCAATCCAAGCATACCCGTGCAGTGCTCTCTCCCTTTGCATTACTCCCACACCCAATTCATACTGCTCAAGTGTTCTGCTACTCAAGATTTCAACCAAGTTAGGAAAGAATATCTTTCGAAAACATCTGTAACTTCTCCAAGATGAGATACAAATAAAGATCGTGAACAGGAGACAGGCACCCTTACATAGCAGGTAGAAAGACAAGAAGGAAAACAAGTAAGCAGCAGTTGTATTTTATGTAATTCAATTCAATACAAGATCTGAGTCAACACAAAACAGTCCCTTCTCCAGTGTCTACTCTGGGAAGAACTTAAGAACAAGGCAGACCTTATAGAGATTCCTCCAAGTTTCTCTCCTCAAAACATAACACAGTAAAGACAGCAATTAAATCAAAATAATATTGAAATGCTCCAAATAAATAATTTACTATTATGCATTTTCAGTCTAATCCTGCTGGTTCAAAGAACATCTCTTAGTAATTTCATTGAAGGCTGCCTAGCTTCCCCAACAAAGGTAGATCCACCATCTCCATTTTTGGTTCACAGACTCCTGGATGGGTTGGTGGGAGTGAAACAAACCCTACAAGAAAACACCACCCATCCACCCCCAACACAAAAAGCTTAATTGCAATGTTAATGTCAACTGAAACAGACTTCATGAATTAAGCAAATCTTTGAAAGAATAAAAGATCTTGCATAAAGATCTCAAAGCAAAGGAAATCATGCAAGAACCACAATACAAGAATCTTTATTCTATGAAATGTTCTTCAAGGCCCTTAAAACTTAAGTCTTTTGAGACTACTGATAAAGGACTATTTACTTGTCACTTGATCCACTGAATTAGTTTCTGATTAAACAGAACAAATAGCCTGAAGCATGTTCACATGTCATATGTACTCCACACATCAAGCATAATTTCTTCTCCTTTACAGTAGAAGAGGCTTCTTTGCTTTACCTCCATACCCACAACTGGGAAAACCACACAAGCTCAGTCCTTATGTGCTTTTAAGGTATCAAAATATGCAGTAAAATACTGTTTTATATAAACAAAGGCAACAAAGCATCGTAGCTTAAATGGTAGCCTCTTACACCTGGCTTGGTCAGCCTTTGTTCAGAAAGTCAAGACCAGAATTTGAGAACTTAAAATTTACCACATTTAGAAAAGTGTGACAGGAGCTCAAACAAGATCTGTTTGTAACAGGCTGTTTTCATATTTTTAAATAAAATCAAACTCAACAGCATAAAGTTGAACTGAAGGCAGACAACTCAAGTACACTGTTCCAGAGCCCAGCTTAACAGCAGATAGATTCATGTGGTTGAAGGTATACTGCAGGAACAGGAATACAAGCCTTAGAAGCATTGCTTAGCTATTTTTAGCCAGTGTCTGGTAGGTGGTAAAGAGTTTCCTGGACAGAATTCCACCAAGTTTGTCTTTTGGTTTGGATAACCGTTGTTCATGAAAGCCATCAAAAAATCCATTAAGTGCAGACCTACTCATAATTCCAAAGAGGCTCCATAGGAGTACCATGAATGAAACTCTTCCCCTGCATAACTCTGTCCCAGCACTGTAAGTCAGAGAGAGAAGTATGCATCAATTATTCCTTCAGCTCACTTATCTACTTGCTTCTGTAGCATCAAAAATTGCTAAAAGCATTTCAAAGAAATTTCAAGGGTTGTATGAAGCCTCAACTAGAAAAGAAGTACAGTGACATGAATGTTCCTTCAGTTCTGTGTTTAAACCACAAAATCAAGTGGCTGGCTTCGTAACTACTTTAATTCTGGAATGCATCCAAGTAATTTCAAACAGCAAAAGCTTTATACAGCAAATTAAGTGTGGAATACGAACGTGCAGATTGCAAATCAGAGGACTGGTTGGTTACATTAGCTGCTGGAGATGTATAGGTAATGTCAGTTTATTCTTGAGATGAACAGCTCTTCTTCTTGTCTAATAGCCATTTGGCACAAGCCATCTTGTAAGGGGACAAAGTGAAAGGATTTTTTTTTTGCCTTATTAACAAATAGCTACTAAAAATCTTTTTGACTAATTAAGATTGTGAGAAGATAAGCTTGCTTTTCCAAAATTAAGTCATTTTATCAAACATTAGGTGATTATAAGATACAATAGCTAAGTTGTGAAATAAAACACAGTATTTAGAGTTCACCATGAAGTTATATAAATAAATACACAGTTGATCACTCCTCATATAAATTAAGAAAAAAAGGAGATTATGATGGTTTTTCAGGATTTGTTCCCCAAAACACCATCAAGACCACCTCCTATTTATCTTAGAAATGAGACGACAGGATTTAAAAAAAACACTTACCTCACTAAAACACTTATTTTTAATGAAAATATCAGTTTAACTCAGTGTTTTGCATTTAAACTTCCTTTAAAACTATCTCCCAAATTTTGCTATTTCTGACTTGGAAGTACTTCACACCTCAGATTTCACCCATCACACTGCCCAGGTAAGCAGGATCATAAGCAACTTCTGAACTGTCAAGAGAGCAGCTCCTGACCCTTGGCTGGCAACCACACCTGGACAAGCCTGAGCACGTGTCTGTGACTGTACCTGGAGAACACATGCAGGGTACACAGGACACAGCCACAGCACTCCTACCAGCCTTGTGGAATACTACCCTGCTACAGCACCCTTTGGAAAGTAAAGTCAGTGCTCTAAGTATCAGAGATGACAGGGTGCCAACCCTGGCACATTCAATAACCTAATGGCTTCAGAAATAAAATTTCAATTTGGCTAAGGGGTAGTGCTCCAATTTTATGATGCCTGTTCACTTGTGAAGAGAAAGACTGCTTGTGTCAGAGTTCAGGCTACAAGAATAAGGTGTGCAAGCTGTCATTTCCTGTTAGCAGCATTTGGTACTTTCTAAAAAAGACAAGGTTATGTAGCACGTTACAGTATTAGTAGGAAGCTTCTGGAGCTGATCTTGACTGCAATTTTTTCCCTTGTCAGCAAGGAAATGCTAAAACACTGTTTTAAGTTTACAATTTATATTCCTTTTATATGCAGAAATAAAAGGAAAATGGGGAACAGTGAGCTCTTACAAAATATTTTCATAAACCAATAGCTAAGCATTAAGTAAAAGCATCACTGAAAAGGAAATGTATAAATCTATGCTACTCTGTTAGGATGTAACAACCTCTCTGCATACCCAAGCAAAGGATACTGATTATATAAGCACCTATTGCAAAAAAACCCTTCAGTCAGTAATTGAAGTTCTTCCTTTAACTACGACAAAAACTTCAGAGATAAAATTTGATTGCAAGACAAGCTTATAATGTAGCCTGCTTGCCATAAACAAAAATGAACTTTTCTCTACCAGAGACATTATCTAGCAATTGCATTAATCAGCTTCCCTTTACCATTTTTCCTCAAATATAACTGAAGAGATCCTTAAGTAAACACTCCACAAACTGTACAACCTCTGTGCAGTCCTCAGTAACTCCAGAGATGTGCTCTCTCATACATTACAAAGAAGGTAAATGCACTCCAAAAACCCCTCCAACAAGAACCGAAATTTGAAAAAAGATGCAGAGAAACCAGAGATTCAAGCTTCTTTATCCAAGAGCCATAGAATTCGACTCATTAAGGTTGAAAAATATATCTTAGATCTTAAAGTTCCACCATTAACCAAACACAGACAAGTACCACATCTACTTGTTCTTTAATACCTCCAGGGATGATGATTCACCACTTCAGGCAGTGGAGCTGGGCAGCCTGTTCCAATGCCTGACCAACTTTAGAGTGAAGCAATCTTCCCCAGTATCTAACCTATACCTTCCCTGGCACAATATGAGGCCATTTCCTCCTGTCCTGTCACTGGCTGCCTGGGAGAAAGGGCCAACCTCCACCTGGCTACCTCCTTTCAGGGAGCAGTAGAGTGATTAGGATTCCCCTGAGTCACCTCCTCTCCAGGCTAAACAACCGCAGCTCTCTCAACCACTCCTCACAGGACTTGAGTTCCAGACCCTTCACCAGCTCTGTTGCCCTCCTCTGGACTCACTCCAGCACCTCAATGTCCTTCTTGTAGTGAGGGGCCCAGAACTGGACACAGGACTTGAGGTGCAGCCCCACCAGTGCCAAGCACAGAGTGACAATCCCTGCCCTGGTCCTGCTGGCCACACTGTTGTTGATCCAGGCCAGGATGCCATTGGCCTTGCTGGCCACACCCTGGCTCATGTTCACCTGCTGTTGATGAGCTCCCCCAGGTCCTTTCCCATCGGGCAGCTTTCCAAACACGCTGCCCCCAGCCTGTAGCACTGCAGGGCACTCGTGTGACCCAAGGGCAGGACCCAGCTCCTGGCCTTGTTGAAGCTCATACAAATTACCTCAGCCCATCGATAGAGCCTGTTGAGATTCTTCTGTGGAACCTTCCTACCTCCTTTCAGCAAACCAACAGTCCCACTCAACCTGGTATCATCAGTAAATTTACTGAGGGTGCACTCAATCCCCTCATCCAGATCATTGATAGAGATATTGAACAGGACTGGACCAAAGACTGAGCGCAGAGGAACCCCACTAGTGACCAGCTGGATGTGACTATTCAGCAGAGACTATATTAGTTTTCAAGGATGGGCCAATAGGCTCTCTGTAGGTAAGAGAGATGAATGGTGCAGCCTAAAAATCTGCTTGATCTGATCTACATAACCTGAAGGGGAAGTGAGATGGTATGTAGAGGAGGAATGTGAGTGAATGTGGATGTTTTGGATGTGCTGTCAGTGGGGTGGAAGAGAGAATCAGAAGAGTCAGAAAACTCTTGAGTTGAGAGAGACAGGTAAAGCAAAAGCTGTGCCCACAAGCAAAGCACAATAAGGAATTAATTCACTACTTAGCATGAGCAGGTTGGTGTTCAGTCTTCTCCAGAAAAGCAGGGTTCTATCACATGTAACAGTTATGTAGTTACTCACTCAAAATGTCTCCTTTCTCCTTCTCTACTCCAGCTTTTACACTCAGCACAGTGCTATATGGATCAGATGTCTCAGCTGTGTCCCCCTGTGGCCTTGACCACCACCAGCCTCCTCACTGGCAGGACAGCCTGAAGAGCAGAAAAGGCCTTAATATTATGTAAGCACTGCTCAGCAATAGCTAAAACACTGGTGTGTTACTAATACTGCTTTGGTCACAGATTCAGAACACACCACCATAGTGTCTTCCATGAAGCAGATAAACTCCATCCCCACACAAACCAATACAGCAGAGAGGATTGGTACAAGAAACAATCTGGCTTGTCATTAGAGATGATTTCAGTGTATTTCTACTGTCCAGAGCCTGAAATTTGGCACTTTACTCTGCCTGCTCATGGCTTGGACAGGTGCACTTTTCACTCAGTGTAAACTGAGTGGAGCTCAGCATACTAAATTAACAGAACACCAGGGGAAAAGAATAGAAAAGGACAGACAGAATCAGGCCTTTTCACCACTTGAAGTTCCAGTGCCATTGACACAAACCCTTCCCACAATTGCCTGGGACTTGCATGCCAGGGTAGCTATACCCCAGTACTGCACTCTGTCCAAGCCTCAGCAAACGGATAGAGCGCTTCAACACCCCTCCGTGAAACTGGGTTTGAGCCAATACACACAACAGAAGGTATCTATGCTCTGTGAGATGTTAAAAAGCAGCCATTAAACAACTTCAGTATTTCTTCAGTCGGTGAACAAAAAATTATAAAATCACCTAGGCATAAATGGACTTCCTGAGGTCACTTAGATTAACTTGATGTTTCAAATCAGATCTAATTAGACCATGCTGCTTAGGGCTTTGTTCAGTTGTTCTGAGCAGCTCTAAGGTATATTTCACCATCTCTTTGAGGAAAAACTCAGTCCAGTGTTTGAAAAATGTTTTTTAAACCACAAAGTAATTTATTTATATCCAATTCAAATGCATCATGCCACACATTCAAGGCTTTAAGGTGCTTTGCATTTTCCTAAAGGCATCTTCTTGCTTCCTAAACTATAGTGGCCTCCTGCAAGATGATACTAAATTAAATATAATTCAAACTAACACAGTTAAACATTCTAGCATGGCAGACAACCATCAGTACTCAAGACATTATATCAGCTACATGTGACTGAGAAAGGAAAGAAAAAATTTACTTTTAAGTAGTGTTCTTCACAGCTGATTTAACTAGATTTGCGTTTCAAAAAAAAATAGAGAAAAAGTTGGAAGGTTTTTTTGTGCAGGTTATTTTTCCAAAGTGATCTTCTGTACTTTGTGTAGAAAATAAGTTGTGGCTGTACAATATTTTTCCTCAAAATATCATTTTCTTCAGATGCCAGAAGAGAAAGGGAATACAATACCAAAGCAGTCAGCTGCATTCAGTCAAATACAGAATTGTGACTATGAGTTCAAAGCAGGATTAAGGTCGCTTGAGAAGTTACCAATTCTCAAAATGTGCTCTCAAAACTTTGCAGGACTCTCAAGCATGAGATCTTGGATCCATTGTATTTTTTAAATTCTCACTTAAGACCAAACACTTGACAGAATCCTTTCGTTCCATAAATATATTTTTGGAGTAACCTTTTCTAAGCAGGGACTCCATCAACAGCCAAGCTCCACGGAAATTGCAGTGAACAAGACAAACGTCAAGGGCTATTTAGCATCACTTCTTTCAGAAGCTGCTTGCTATATACTGCAGAAAACTTTAAAAATTGCACCAAGGCTTCACAGTCTTTATTGATGAGAACGACAGTTACTTTGTACTTAGAACACACCAGAAATCCTCAGCAGTTGAGGTGGATAAGCCTTATCTGGTCATCATGCACCCACCAAAGAGGAGAAAATAAGATAAAAAACCCCCATGGATCAAGATGAAGGAAATTTAATAAAGAAAAGCAAGTGTGCAGAAGTAAGAAGAAAAAAAAATTTAATCTCCTATCAGCAGGTGATACCCACTTCCTGGGAAGCAAGGTCTCAGTACACAGTGGTTGCTCTGGAAGATAAACATCTTAACAACAAAACCTCCCCCCCGCTTTCTCTTAGCTTTTACTGTGTCACTTGTTACAGCCTATCCCTTAGGTCTGTTTGGGTCAGCTGTCCTGGCTATGTCCCCCCCCCAACCTTTTGCCCACCTCCAGTCCAGTGGCCTTTGAGGGGAGGCTGAAGAGACAGCCTTGATGCTGCACTTGCAATGCTCAGCACCAGCTGAAACACTGGTGTGTGTCATCAACACCCTTCCAGAGCTGCAATGCACAGCACCATGAGTGCTGCTATGGAAAGTTAGCTCCCTCTCAGACAAAGCCAGTAGAGCAGCTCAATGCATTTAACGTTGAGGATAACCCAGGTATCACCTGGCAATGAGAACAAAGACCAAAAAGCCTGCAGTCAGTTTCTTACAGAATCACAATCACTAGGTTGGAAGAGACCTTTAAGATCATCGAGTCCAACCCATGCCCTAACACCTCAACTAAACCATGGCACTGAGTGCCACATCCAACCCTTTTTTAAACACATCCAGAGATGGTGACTCCACCACCTCCCCAGGCAGACAATTTCAGTACTTTATCACTCTTTCTGTAAACAACTTTTCGCTAATATCCAACCTATATTTCCCTTGATGCAGCTTAAGACTGTGTCCTCTCATTCTGTCAGCTGCTGCCTGGAGAAAGAGACCAACCCCCACCGGACCACAACCACCTTTCAGGAAGTTGTAGAGAGTGTGTACTGACATGTGTCTTTGGTTTAACCCCTGCTTAAGTGCTCAAGCACACTTCATCCGAAGATCTAAATGGTGCACATCAAGTGTGACACCTTCCATGTTTAAAGGGGTATTTCTGTCATTCTACAGGTAACAGGGAACTGAACAAATACACCATATATATAGCTTAATGGGATAATCAGTCCCTATATTATAAAAGCATCATTACTTATCAATACATTGTTTACTTCTATAAATTGTTATGAATGAAACCCTAATGACTTCAGCGCACATTGCCAGGAGCTTATTTAAAATGATCATTAATTCCTGATTGTCACTCACTGCCATGTTTTGAATCCACCTGCAAGTTCAGCTGCATTCAAAACTACCAGGTTACACGATGAATCACTTCCATCATCTTTTGCAGAATTTCTTACAGGACTACTACTGCCTTTAATCCTACCAATATAGTCCTGTACTATGAAGCTTTATTCATTTGCATTCAAAGACTTCAGTAAAAATGTATTAGATTCTTGTATAGCAATCAATAGCTGATTGTGGAATATTGCATTCCTTTCCTCATCCACGCAAGAGAGAAAGTTACCTACTCTTTTTTTTTTTTAAACACAAAATCATAGCCAGGCACAGCTTTAAGAGAAAGAACTGCTCCTTTACCAAACCACACCTGCAAAGTCCGTTGCTTGGCAACATTGCCTCCAACTATCACACATGGTTGTCCACAGCTCCACTCTGACAGGCACTGAGCTACAGTCTCTACCTCTTTTTCCTCTATCATCTACCAGAAACAAGTACCTTTCCTGAAGAGAGGAAAGGGGCAATTGACAGTTTAAGGCTATTGAGATAGGCAGAACACAAAAGCCACACAGATCAGCTTCCCCCATAAAACTACAACATCAGCATTCTCTATACCCACATCTACCACAGCCTTGCAGCACAAGGATGTTCTCTGTTTCTGCAAGTTCTTCCTCCTCTTCAGATTGTTACCTCAGAGCAGAAAAGCATCCAGCTTCTCTGGTCAGAGGAAGACAAATCTCATCAGTATTTTGGATAAGCAGGAAACAAGGCAGGAACTCGGGTTCTCTTGACTGGGTTGTTACATAGCACTGGGCAGGAGCTCCTTGAGAATATGTACTCAGAACTAGAAGTTTATCACCTAATGGAAAGCAACAAGTGATCAAGACAAGATAGCACAAGATAAGCAGGAGTTAGCAATATATCACATAATGAGAGTCTACTGCAAACAGATGAACATAAATAGGTATCATTCAAATTTTAAATTTGTAGGTGGAAAAAGTTAACTCTTTTCAAACCATGACACTCAGTTATCATGAAGAAAATAACAGTTTTCTTCAAATGGATTTTTGTGAAGCCATTCAAGAGAAAAATGTTAAGAGAACTGATATTGCTCAAGCTCTCAGCAAGCATTGATCAGGTAAGAGGCCAGAATGGAAGAAAATCAGCAATCTATAGCAGTTTCTTTTTTGCCCCAGTCTTCCAGAGGAAATTGTTGTTAGCATAATATGGAGTTCAAACCAGTAGTTTTAAGATCCAGGGAAATTTCCAACACAAGGGACACTAGCTCCAAGCAACTTTCTACCAGCTTTACAGAACAGTTAAAGTTGTGAAGGTATTCTCCTAGCTAGACTTAAACATTTCAGTCAAACACAAGATATGAGTAACCCTTCTTCCATAGCCTCTCAATCCCCAGTTGCCTCAAATGGCTAGATTGAGTCCTTTTTGTCTCTGGATGTACAAATGACAGCAAGATTTCTACATTTCTCAAAAATTGAAAGCTCTACTACAGTCTGTATTTACAACCATTTAATCACTTTCTCATAAAGGACTTCAACTTTAAACAAAGAATCTACATTGAATATACATAGACTGATACTTGCACACTGGGGAGAAAAAGGAAAAAAATTACATGATATCTGCAGTGGGACTCTATCAGCTTGTAAGTGATATAACAACTAAAATGGATCTGAAGTAGCAGAAGTTGGAAAGGACCCTGGAAGATCAGCTAGTCCAAGCCCTGGTGCTTAAAGTACAGAAAACACAGCAGGTTGCTTAGGGCTGTTCCCAGTCAGATTTTTGGTACTTCCACAGTGGAAGTTCCACAGCCTCTCCAGGTAACCTGATCCTATTCAGCCTTCCCCGGAGTTAAAAAAAAAAAAGAAAAAAAAATTCTTATCTTTCAGTGGAATTTCCTGTGTTTTAATTCACATTCATTGCCTTTTGGTCCTATCACTAGGTATCACAGACAAGTCTGCCTCCATCATCTTTACTCTCTGCCACCAGGTATTTATACACATGTGTAAGAACCCCCCAGCAGCCTTCTCTCCTCCAGGTTAAGGAATCTCAGTGCTCTCAGCCTCTACTTGACTGTAAGACACTAACCTTCCCCTTCATGCCACTTTGCTAGAGTTGCTCCAGTCTCTTTCTGTTGCTTTGTACTGTGGAGCCCAGAACAGGACACAGCAGTAGAGATGCAGTCTCACCAGTGCTGAGGAAAGGATCTCCTCCCCCCAGACACTGAACCCTCTCTTCTGGAAATTCAGTCCAAGATGTTGTTTGCCTTCTTTGTGGCAAGGGTGCATTACTGATTCATGACCAATTTTGGAACCACAGCCTCTCTTCTGCACCACCAACACCCCCTCCCTAGGGACAGTGCCCTTTGTCGAACTTCATAACATTCCTCTTGGCTCCTTTCTTCCATTTGTTCACTTGCCTGCTCCCAAGTACATCCATTTGGTTTACCAACCCAGTTTTGCAACCCATCAAGCTTGCCAAGGGAGGGGTCTATCCAGTCACACAGGTTATTAATGAAGACATTAAACAGTGCTGGCCTCAGTAACAACCCCTGAGCTATACCAGCTCAACTTTACAATGTTGATTGCCACCCAAAGCCTAGCATTTTAGCCTCCAAGCCATTTTCAATCCACCTCACTTGGTCTTTATCCAGAAAGCATTTCATCAACTTATCAAAGAAGTTACAAGACAGTTTCAAAAACCTCATGAAAGGTCAAGGTAAAAAAACACCCATTGTTCTCATCCACCAAGCTGGCCATCTTGCTCGGTTCAGTGTTATCAGGTTGGTCACACATTACAGCCCCTTGATTAATCCATACCAACTACAGTCCATCATTTTTCTTCATGTAATTTCAGGATTATTTGGTCTGTCACTTTTCCAGGGACAGAGGCAAAACTGACTGGCTTGTGTTTCCCTAGACATCCCTTCTTGCCCTCTCTAGTGATAGTAAGGACATTTGCTTCAGTTTAGCCCCTAAAATTGCCTCCCTCCCCGCCCCAGTAACCATGACCTTAGTTAATGAGTCACCACAAACTTACCTTGGCCACGCCTGTCTCACTCCTGACTGCATCCTATTAGAGCCCACAGACTTGTGTACATTCAGTTTCTCTAAGTGATCCCAAACCTGATCCCCTCCTCTACTAACTGAGAGTACTCTTTCCTTGCCTAGAATTGCTGAAAGCAAGTCTTACTAGTAAAGAACAAAGCAAAGAAGGCATTGAATGTCTCAGTTGTTTCCACATCCCTTATGAGCAGTTCTCCTCCCCATTCAGCAGCAGGCCTATATTTTCTCCATTCTTTTTTCTGCCAATAATCTGTAAATGCCTCCCTTGCTGCCATTCACATATACCTTGTCAGATTAAACTCCACCTGGACATTGGCTTTCTGACCTAGACACATTTTCACATGCTTGGACAATGTCTCCAGGCTCTACCTCAGCCACATATTTCTGCTTCCACCTCTTACATGGTTCCTTTTTATGCCTGAGCTTTTTCAGAAGCTCCTAACTCTTTCAAGCAGGACCCCTGGTGCCTTTGTACCATTTCCTATTCATTCCAATATGCCACTAGTGCTTAAAGAAGTAGTCAACCAGCTTTCCTGGCTCTCTCTGCTCAGAACCATCTTCCAAATGATTCTTCCAAGAAGATCCTTGAACAGAACAAAGTCTTCCCTCCTGAAGATTATGGCTGTAATCCTAATCTTGGCTTTGCTGTCTCCAATTCAGATCCTGAACTCTTCCACCTCATGACCACTGCAGCCAAGACTATTCCTAACCTTTACATCCTCAACCTTGTTTGTAAGAAACAGGTCCTCAACCACTTGTATTGAGATATGGGCATCAATGCATGCCAGAAGCTTCCTTGGTTACTTATTCCCTGCTGTGCTGTTCCCCCAGAAAATAATAAGGGTGGTCCAAGCTCCCCAGAAGCATGAAAGCCTGTGAACATTCAGCTTGAATTGTCTGAGGAAATCGTCATTACTACTCCTGACCCATTAGCTCTCAACTGGCTCACTCCTCTCCAGGTAAAGCTGCAGGCAGCCCCACAGCTCTCACAGCAAATGGCAACTCCCTTTACCACCATCCCAGCCTGCCATTCCTAAGCACCTGTACTTACCCATTGCAGTCCTCCAGCTGTGAGCTATCCCACTCAGCAATGCCAACAAAAATCATAGCTCAGTCCTTACTCATTTTACTCTGCAATAATACCTGAAAACAACTTGCTGACAGTACAGTGAAGACAGATTTAACTAGTCAGCCGAACTCTTCAGAACCTCAACGTGAAAATAAGATAGCACCAAACAACTTTATCTATTCACAAGGCAAAGTCATTAAGTCTTGAAGAATTTAGTTGTGGCCACAACACTAAGAAGCACCAGAGTTCCTAAAGTAAACCTGAATCATGCTCAAATGAACCTTACTGAGCCCGTCTAAGACAATGTGACACCTGGGCTAAATCAATTGCTGACTACTCCCTGAGCAATGTCTGATAATTGACTCTTAAATCCTAAAGGATGCATGCATTAAAAAGAGAATCACCTTTCCAGGAAAGGGTACCTGCCTAAAAGTCTGCTTATCTCATATATCTAATTGCTTCCTCTGTATCATGTATAAGGACCTCTTAAGGCTGCAGCAAAGTTGCTCTTTCTTCTTTATAGCATTCAGACCAAAGAGGGAAAACAGCATTGTTCCGTTCTGCAAAAGGAAATTCAGGAACAAAGCAAGGACCAGTTGGTATAAACAGCATGCTGCTTTTTCATGTCACTAAAGAGTGGCAGAACTGCAACTTCAGGACCACTCGAAGACACACACCTGTAGCCCTGACCAAAAGAACTGGGATGTTTTGCACTTTAAAAAGGCAAGAGCATGGTCTCATCAATAGCAATAATCACTTTTCAGGAACTGTTCCACCCTTATGCTCCACGCAACAGAAACAGCTTAGATTGCCAGTAACTTCTGAATGTAGGGCAGCAAACTAAGCACACAATGATTTCTGCACCTGTATAATACACCTCAGAGAATCTAAAGATTTGCAACATAATAAAAAAGAAAAAAAAAACCAAACCAAAAAACCAAGTCCCACAAATATTTTTGTTAGTAGTCACAGAAATAACTACGTTGAAATGGACCTCTGGAGGTCACGTAGTCCAGCCTCTTGTCAAAGCAATGCTAAGTTCAAAGTTACATCAAGCCACTTTGGGTCTCATCCAGTCAAGTTCATTTCAGTCTTGAAGAATAGAGATTGCACCCACTTGGGTAAAAAGCCTTCAACTCTGCAAGTAACCCTGTTCTATTACAAGCTAAACATATTTCCTGTGACTTATTTGAAAATATTTTTCTGCGCTGTAAGAGCCAGAAGATGGAAACAACTCCCTTCTTTACAGGGGTCACTAGAGTCACCCAACACTGCAACACCCCATTCACAAGTCCTAAGCAAAGGCTGCCATACTTCTCTCCCAGCAAATGAGGTGTCTTAAGGACTCTTTTCTTGGGGGAGACAATTATCGTTCTCAGGGCTGCAACAGTAACTATTTCTTAAGTTTCAGTCTCATCCAACCAGTGTCAGCAACAGGTAAGAACACACAGAACAAAACCAGAACACTGAGGTAGTTTTATTTAGAAGCAGGGAATCAGGAAAAAAAATCCTGGTTATAAAGCCCCAAGAAAGACTGAAGTGAGTTTCCGGTCCCTAGGGGTCTCTGAAGGCACTATCTTTGACAAAAAGGCCAGAAAACTACCAGCTAAGTACGAGATTATCACTAGAACTTCCAGTGATACAGTTTCTTACTATTATTACAGTTCAAGATATATCATTCCATTTGCTAAGCTTAAGTAAGAACAACCCTGAATTGAAGTGCTTTGCCTTCATTATTCCTTATGGAATGATATTGCAAAGCCTCACTGTACAACCAGAGGCCTCCAGTTGTATCTGTCAATTCATATTCCAGTCTGTTACACTCACATGATCTTTACCAAGCTGATTCCGCAGAAGCAATGTGAGCTCTGCAACAGAAACACACAAAGCAGTACTAGCCATTTCTTGACCCAAGTGACCTGCAGTAACATCTGGTATTTGCAACAATGGTACAGAATAGCTATACAATACAATCAGCTACTAGTAAGCTAGCACTTAGTGTTTGAACTTCAACATAGAAGAAGTTGCACCGGAGATGAAGTGTGAAACTGACCTCCAGCATAACCCAACTGTGTTCTATTCCCCCTAGTGCCCTCTCAGGGGTTTCTCCACCTTAGGAGGAAGACAGGAAAGATCTCCACCTGAGGAGGAACAGCAACCAGTGCCTTGCCCTAGTGTGAGCTCTGTCGATGAGCTGCCACAAAGCTTCCTTACACTGACAGTGAGGCAAAAGCTGACGCCTTGCACAGGCTAAGGGCAGTGAGCTGTAAGAGTTATCCATCTGCTTGTGAAAGAATTACACTATCCATTATACAGGCAAGATTAAGACAGTTAAAAGACCAGGCAGTAAACAAGTAAGTAGCAGAAGCAGCTTCAATAAAAGTGATGTTCATACAAAAATATTTAATTTGGTCTCCCAGCCATAGAAGAGATTACATACAAGACTTGAAAGTCTTGTATGTAAAGAGTCTGAACAGCTGTAAACGTATCTGGAATATTTCAGATATCTTTTCATAGCTAGTTTGCCCTTGTTTAAACGATATGATTTTCTCCCCCACTGCTAAGAGACACCATGTTTGGGATTGGTTAATTGTTAGGGAATTTAAAGTTAGGTTCCAGCTACACAAACGTTGGTACCACAATCTTTTCTGTCCAGTCTCTCTCCACACTCCCCAGGGCCTGTACCTGCCACCCTCAAGACAGAAGGCCAAGTCTTCAGTCACATACAGATATTCGATGACTCTACAGTACAACTATAAATACTGAAACGTATTTTCATTACTATTATAACAAAAGTAAACCAGTTTTAATTTGGTTGAACAAGGAACAGTGTCAATGCGCTTCTTTGCACTACGATTTTGGTAACAGATGATTTAAACAGGCTTCAAGCACTACCAGGCATGAAGTAAGTAAATAAAAAAAAAAAAAGAAAAATCAGAACACTTCCTCTGATACCAAAATTTATTCACCTTTTCTGAAGGCCAAAAACATCTACAACTGTTTATACTAAGCTCTGCAAGTTTCCAATTATGTTATATTAACTTGATTACAGTGTAAAAAAAATCTAAAGCAGATGACAGCTCAGATAATTGCCTTCTTGATAGGGAGGTGAATTTACAGACTTCAATAGTCAATCCATTTGCATTAAAGACAGCGTCCAAATACAAGCGCAATAGACAGAAAAAGTATGTCAGAGAACATTCACACCGTTTTTACTTAGAGGGGGACAAGATATTCAGCAGAATCGAAGGACTGTCCATCTAAACACAAGCATGTAAACTGAAGGCCATCAGTCTTGGTCTAGCGTGACTGTCTCTGTAAATGGGGAGCATAAGACTCTGATTACTGTTCCTAAGTATGTTTGAAACCAAACTCCTTTTGTGCTTCATCACACACCTCAAGTTTTAAGTACTTGATTCAGTACTTAATATCAGCATCCTAACAATACCAGCCTTGCTGCCAAGCAATGAGAACACAGGTCTAGGAGACTTCTAGCATGTTATAAGTAGGTACTAACTACATAGCAAATTATAGCCCCTATAGTCAAAGGGTCCCTGACTGATGTTAACAGTTTGGGGTTTTTTTTTTTGGCTTCATTTGACAGGTTTCTAAGAGGTGTTATTGCTTAAGGGATTCAAATATCAGTATTGAAACAACAATTAAAATGCATTACCCTCCCTCTACAGTGAAAAGTAAGAAAAATTCAAATGCATTACAATAGCTTTCAACAAAGTCTACATACCTGATACAGCTTCTCCTATATCCTTCAAATTCCTGCCAGTTTTAGTTATACAAACAAAAGGATCACAAAGGAATTTCAGTTGCCTCTTCCAAAATTTCAGGGTAACTTAAGCTATTGTCAACATACCCTACTATTTCCTAAAAATATCGGAAACAGTAGTGTAACTTCTTCCCAGTAATATAACACTGGGAAGACATCTACTGCCTTATGCAGACAGCTGTTCAGATAGGGATGTAAAGAACAGACAGTACACAGACAAGAACTGCCTCGTCAAATGTCATCCCAACCTCCTCCCTCTTTCAAAAGTCTCAGTGATTGCAAAGACAGTTCCAGAACCTTTAATTTGCAGGCTTCTTCCCCACAGAAGTATCACCTAGTCTTTCTGACAGCTGCAAGATTTACAGTTTCAAGGTGACATATGGCAACTACCGTATGCCCCTACAACAGGTAGTTTCCAACACATTTTAACGGCAACAGTCAGATTCAAAGCAGCTATTTTAGTAGACAAAAGGCAAATATAGAATAAAAACCACTTCCAGAAACTGTTGCCAGGGTCAGCAATCCTAATTATTACTTAATGCTACTCTGGCAGATGTGTCCTAAGCTGTATTCTTCACCCAACAAAGCCATCCAATGTATCTGCACACCTCCCATTTGAAGAAGTAGACCACAGAGCAAAGGATGGATTTGTTCTTGATACAAGACCACTACTAATGACAGAAAGATTATTTTGAGGATGACCAAGAAATAGCTTTTCTAATTCTTACACAGACCAAGCATGCAATAAATACTGGAAAGGGGCATGCTTCAAGCTTTTTTTGCAGGCAATCCATATGGCAGTCCTACACATGGGCAAGAAAAACTACTCAGTAACTTAGGAGTGACATGAAGGTAGCAAGATCCTGTATCACCTTTTTGATGCAAGAAGTAAAAGCCAGCAGAAAAGCCATATTGATATGAAGGAAGAGTTCACCAGTAGCAATACAGTAGATGAAATGAAAGTAATGAGTGGTAAATATGCTAATAGGACCACATTACATTTTTTAGGGTCAAAAGGATATTGGTAAGATTTTAAATTATATCTAGCTACTTAAGAATTCCTGGAGCCTCAAAGAATAGCAGTTAAAATGGATATACAAGTATAATCTACAAGATTTCCACAACCTTTGGATATGACTATCTGAAAAGAAGCCTAGGGTAAATAGAATACTTCATGTTAAAGTGATACTACAATATCTAGAGTGAGAGAAAGGAATTAGTGATGACAGCCTCTTAGTTTCACTTAAGTGCCCATGCTGAACTGACAGCTATCTGAAAGACCATACTGAAGACAAAGTTTTTACGTACTGCCAGAACAAGATACAAGGCAACTGCAACTCAGCTAAAACAACCAGAGAGTCATGAAGACACTACACAATTAGGCAAACAGAAAAAGAAACAAAACACAGAACTTGGAGGGTCCAACTGAGCAACAGAAGGGAGAAGGACAGACAAAGGAGCAAAGCTCTCACAAGAGAGGAAGGTAATAGAAACTAAAGCGGACAACATTTCAAAGAGAAAAGAACACATCATATTAAGAAAACTAAAAACACACTGAACTAGGACCAACACAAGAGAAGTCCTAAACATTTTGTCATGAATGGCTTCATGTTAATTTCTGCAGAATCCAGGATGAAGAGGCTGTCCAGTGGAACTGACCATAGGGAACTCCAGACTAACAACAAACATGACCAGAGATGAAAGAGATGCTGTTAGTGTTGCAAGAGGTAAAGATCGTCACAGGCTGGGGAAAGCCAGACAGCTGGCAGGCTCTGGTTAGCCTGTTAGAGCCACGTTAATAGTTGCTGCCTCAGACAGCTCTGCATTCCAGGACTAGCAAAACGACAGCTTTGCCAGACAGCAGACAGTCAAGAGCACTCAAACACCATGGATTAAGCATGAAACACATTAGGAAAAAAACAGCTGCAGCCTTTTCACTTCTTTTTGTAAATAAGTTTCAACAAAGACTAATATAATAAGCAAGAGTTCAACAGTGGCATTGCATGCTCATGACAAGCTTGATTTTCAACTAAACAACTAACTGATAAAATCTCCTTTTTTCTGAGCTGTCTTCTGGAAGTAGACAGAAACCCAGACTTCAGGTTTAGTGGAGGCATCTCAAAGTTGTTCATACAACTCTCCTTCCCAGAAGGAAACTTCCTAAACTTCAAGTCAGAAATCTCCACCAACTGTGTATATATGGCCACACCTCAGTCAAGTGCCTTTAGAAGAGCAGCAACTAAAGCAAGTTTATCATTCCACACTCTTCCTTCCAACAATAAAAAAACACCAAACATACACAGTACAGGCAAAGTCAGATAGCGCAACAAAGTTAATATGATACAAGATTTAAAATAAAAATTGCTACAACAGGATGAAGCAAATGCAAATTAAACTTGAAGGGAGAAATAGAATAAATAAAAAAGAAACCACCAAACCACAAGTCCCTCACATTGCGTCACCCAGTATTTTCATGCCAGCTTTCCTGGAGACAGGGTGAAAGCAAGCCATGCTTATGGCATACAGAGACAGCAAAGGAGAAGTTGAGCAAAAGAGAAAAGCAAGAAGCCTTCACAAGTGCCATCAGTAGGTTAGTAAAATAGTCTACTAGAAATTTGAAAAATGAATTAATATGTACCACCAGAAGACAGGCTGGTCAAGAGATTAGTAGGTCCTCTAGAGCATGAACAGAGAAAGAAACAAATTCAAGATACGCCAAAGCTTGATCTTATGAAAGAAAGCACCAAAGAAAAGAACAGTGAATAAAAACACCCTTAACACAAATATAAGGAAAAGGAAGCTGAAAGTGTCAGCAGTGCTAAATTGAAAGGGCAAAAGATATCAAGCACTGAGGGCTACAGAGACATACAAACATTTTGACTAAGTGAGAGTTAGAAAAGGAAAACTCGGAACACAGGACAAGTACACAGAGAATTCCGGACTCTAATCTTGAGCAACACAGGCCTAAGGCCGATGCTATAAGACAACATACACATGGAATTCCATCAGCGAGCAACTCCAAGCAGCATTCAGCATGGAAATACAAAGTGCCAATAATACATAAAACATACAAACGTGCTAACCAGCTGTCGGGGGCAAGAGGAGCTGTCTTAGGAAATGGTTAGACAGAGTTACTTAAAAAATATAAAGACCTATTATATTTGGTGTAACCCGTATCATCCACATCCAAGAGTTTATATTAGGACAATACAGTCTTCTTTATGATTGTGCACTGTGTGACTTGCGTGCACAGTGAAAAAAAGTAGCACACATAGATGGAAGAGAATTTACAAACACAGCACCGTTTCTGGTTGCTCAAACGAGACTCACACTTCACCTCCACTTGATGTGGAGAAGGACTGAACGACACAGCGCTGGCATTAATCATACAGTGTGAACTTGCAATTGTTATTCAGGAAGCATTACACTTAATAACTTACTGTGCAGTCACCTTACTAGAATGAGATCTTAATAAATTGACTCCCCGCGAAAGAGTGATGTGCTACGTTTTTTCCATTTGAAAGCCACAGAATCGAAGGTAAATACAAACGCAAATATATATCTACTTTTGTGCAGGAAAAAAATTAGACTAAAGCACTGTAAGATTTGACAGTGATAAAATCTTTAAAATTCTATTCATTGCCAAAGCCACATCTGTGACACATTTAACCAGACTCAGACATCCAGATTCACAGAGCCTGGCATTGTGACTGAGTCAGCATGGCAGGGTATATTGTTTGGACACTCGACATTCAACTCATCTGGCACCTACCCCTGGCATCGGCCAGTCCCTTCCCGAAGGCCACAGCCCGCTCCGGATCGATACCTGGCAGCGCAGGAAGCGGACGCGGCCGTGAAACTTCAGGAAAGGGCTGGGCCAGTCATTGCATAAAGCCCCGGCTGGGGGGTTCCTCGCTGGAGGACAAGGCGGCTGCAGCCCAGCCCACGGACGAGCGGAACGCGGCTCACACGGAAAGGTCAAGCTGCCTGCCTGTCCGCCCCGCCGCTGCCCCCGAGCACGACCCCGCTGCCGNGGCGCGGCCCCTCCCCAGGCCCCGCAGCCGCCCCGAGCCGGGACCCTCGGGGGCAGCACCGCGCCCGGGCCGGAGCCCCACACCCCCCCGCGTACCCTTGGCCTCGCAGTCCGCGCAGTACTTGTTGTCCTCCTCCCGCAGCAGCTTGGCCAGGATGGCCTGGTGCTGCTCGTTCTGCTTCTGCGCCTTCTCCCGGCAGGAGCGGGTGGCCNNNGGGTGGCCATGGCGGGGCTGGAGCGGGGCTGGAGCGGCGCCGGGAACGCTCCTGCCCTGGCGCGGCCACGGGAACCGGCGGCCGGGAGCGCCGACTTCCTTAACCGGAACTACTTGCGGACGCGGACGCCTCCGCCTCCCTTCCCGCCCGCAGCCGGGATGGCGCGCGCGCACACGCCCACCCTGGCCACGACAGCCCCTTCTCCTGGGCTGACAAATAGTCTGCCGGGTCCCTAGGGCCGCGCCGCCCCTACGCGGCGCTTCCCAAGGAGCAAAAAACGCCGGCCTGGCTTTAGAAGGGCACGGAGCTGTGCCCGGGGATAAGGGATCACCCGGCGACAGCAGGTGACGTATCCATCCGCCGGCGCGTGACCCCGCCTTCCAGGTGGTGCCCGAGGGAAGGGCGGGGCCCGGCGCGAGCAGCCGCACCTGGGCTCGCGCCGCGCCCGCCCGGGAGGGCATGGAGGGTAAGGGGTGTCCTGGAGCCCGCGCGTCTGCACCTGGCCGTGAATACCCCAAGCCACACAGCGGGGGCATCTGCCAGCATCCGTGGGATTGCGCACCCCTGTCCTTGTATTTACCAGCGCACCAGTGGCAAATACCCCAAAACACACAGCCAAGGGATCTGCCAGCGTCCATGAGATTGGGGCACCCCGTATCCTTGGGGTAGTTGTCTCTTTCTGCCATAGCGGGAACTTGCCCTCTGAACTTTCTCCAACAGTACGTGTTTCTGTCTGAAATAAAGATATACGGGCAGCAGAGACTTTACAGTGAGGAAACCGGTTCTTTTCCACTCTTGCGTAGGTGGTGAGATGCTCTGGGGAAGTCAGAGCTGGATATGAAGTAGCTGCAGAAAAGCATAGCCCAGGCTGATTTTCTGGGACCAAGACTGCACCTCTAAACTTCACCCCTCAAAATACCATGTCTCAGTTGTCCCCTTCCTCCATTTTGTATCAGGTCTCTTTGCCGCTGCTGAGTACTCTGTTACAGTCTGTTCACCAGTAACATCCTTTTTGTCAGATTGCTGTATTTTTTTGCCTCTAATCCAACCCTTCTGGAAAGAGCTGAAGCCTATATATAGCCTATAAAATGCTTATGTGAGGCAGATGGAAATTCAGGTCTTTTCCTTCTCAGCCACTAAATTACTGAATCATTCTCTGTATCTTTCTTTTTCTCAGAGACAACAGTGAATTAAATATCCCTTAAGAGTGGAAGAGTTGCAACAGAAAAAAAAATGAAAATACTACACATCAAGTTAACTAGTAGTTAAACTAGCACCTAACATGGGAAAATGTGTTTAGATCTCCCTTAAATAGAGACTTAAGGTCTGCCTGTACACTGGGAGAGTCTCCTGGCCAGTTAGTTACTGGGTATGAGGTTGCAAAATGAGGATATGGTATAAATACATAATTCTAATAGAGGGTTTAGCATCCTACTTGGAGCAGGCATTAAGGGTTAAAACCAGAAATACAGAATGATACAGGAAAGTTGAGCTCCAGCTGCCTTACAGTGCCAAAATACAAAGACTTGCTGCTGCAGCAGGTGTGTAACACAAATGTTACTGTATCCTGATATTTGCCATCAGCCCTTGCCTAGAGACTCGATTATTGAAGCACAATAGTCCTGGCTGCTTAAACATGACATTAAGCAGGACTGAATTCTTCTGGCTGAATACTTTATCTACAAGAATATAACTGTTTTCTAGCCCAAAGTGAGTTTTATTACTGCATTTTAATTTTTTTTTTTTTTAGAGAAAACTAGCTTCAGCTAGAAAGGTAGCTTCTACTCCTTACTGTTATCCCAGGACTCTGAGAAACAGAATGCTTTTCAGAAAGGCAAGAGCCGTGGGTAGAGAGAGAAAAGGACATGAACTTGCCTCTCATATGCTAGGTAAGCAGCAGCATTGCCTTTTTAGAAGAAAATAGTAGTTGCTTTTCTATGTGATAAACTTGACCTGTAGATTACACATAGTCTGACACTCTCTGCCATATTGCCAGAAGGTATCAAATAGCTTTAAGCAATTGGTTTAATTTAATGTGCATCAGTTTCTCTGATTCTAAAACAAATGCAGCAATGCTTCCCATGAAAAGTGGCCGTTGATCCAGTTCCTGTGCTTGAAAAAACCTACACAAATGCAGACTGTCTTGTTTAGTATGTGCTTTTGCCCTTAGTGCCTTAAAACTAGATGTTATATCTTGATTGATGTGGGATATCATCTTCTAACTGTTGAGCATGAAGATATGCTTCTTGTGTTCAGCTCTGAAAATTATCCTTCTCAGTATTTCTGCTTCTGTAATGTAGTAGAAATATGAAATCACCCACTTCACCATGAGGTGAGATGAACAGGTTATTAATATTTTAATAGATAGTGCTTTGAAAACAGCATGCTGTAAATACATCATTAGGTGTTTCCCTCAGAGCTCGAATGAATTGAAGGAGGACAAAAATGTATCCCTTCTGTGCCTTTGCTGCTTTTTCTATATCCTGAAGAGTAGGAGAATGTTGTAGATGAGAAGTTATTGCCAGAAGCATTATTCAGAGAAGGAAAAAAGGAAGCAAAGATGTCTTTCAGGATACAGTATGATTTATAGAATGAGTGCAGGTCTGCCCACACCATGCCATGACATGTAGTGCAGAGAGGCCAGAGATGTTGCTTCTTCAAAAGAAGATATACACTTGTCATGCTGAGCCTGTCAGCTCGGTGCCCTTTGCTTCACCTTTCATTACGCCCTGTAGTGCACAGCCTATGCAATCCAGTTTTGGAATTGTTTAAAGTGCATGCCTTGTGTTTCAAGACCTGTATCTTGAGAACTGAGTGAGCCTTACAGGGCTAACTGAATTTTCCATAAAGAAACTTTAGCACTGGAGTTCTGTGGTTTTCAATATTAGAGATTGTGTTGTGTTCAGTAAAAGCCAAGATCTACCCACCATGAGAAAAATCTCTCCCTAATTGTCACCACTTGTCATCCTGCAGGCTATTCCACTGTTTTGCGGGGATACCTATAGATAGTTTGTGAAGTTCATAATCTGATAGCTGAAATTCACTGAATCTAGACACCTACCTTATTCAGAAATCATCCCATAAATCAGCTTTAAATAGTATTTGCTAATCAGGACAGTATTAGCATAAATTTGACTTAATGGGGAAGAATGTATCAGGTGCAAAGTGGATTGAAAGCAGGTGTTAATATAGCTGTGTTTCTCTAATGCTTCATCTTCAATATCAAAGTCCAGAAATAAATGGGGTTCCAGTTAGAGTTGTTGAGTTGAGAATTTCTGATTCATAAGAAAGCATGGTGCTTCAGGTATTTTCAAGCTCTTAAGAAAAAGTTATATATATACATATATACACACACACATATATATACATGCATACACACAAACATATATATACATACATACACACACACACACACACACACATATATATATATAACTTCCTGGGAAATGGACATTTCAGTAATGTTTCTGAAACTCAGCTCTTCCAAGTTGGCTCCCCATGCTGCAGAATCTGGACAGCCCATGGTGTCAGATAATGTGGTACCTGTCATCCTTGGCTGGCAGAGAATGGCAGAACCTGAAAAGTTGACCATAACCACTGTGTTTCAGCAAACACTTCAGATGCAATTCCTATTACAAACTTAAGAAAATCTTGAGCTATGAGCCTGTGACCCTGTCTACCCTTGATGGCCAGTGGAGAGAAACAGACATTCCTGAAGGTGGTTTTCCATGTTCTCAGACAGGTGTCTGGCTGGGGTGAGCTGAATTACCATCTGGAAGGGCCTGTGTTAGAAGGAGGGGAATGACTTCCTTGATCGTTTGTGCCTCCTAACTGAGCATAAAGGATAGAGAGGGTGACTGGCTCCTACCTGAGTGGGCAAAAGATAGACATTTAAGAAATGGGTTCTCAACATTGTTTTTAATTAATGAGAATTTTTCACCAATGTACTTTGTGTAGGACAAATCCTGCCCAGCTCTAGCTCTGGTATTTTCAATCAGAAAAAAAAAAAAAAAAAAAAAAAAAAAAAAAAAAAGAAAGAGGAAGCCATAGTAACATCACATTACATGAAATAACATCTGTATCAGAGAGTGTACAACTATACCAAGAGTTTCCACATATTTTTATTCTTTGTTTAAAAAGAAAAATACAGCCCTGAAAACAAATTCAATAGTGTTAAAAGATTCAGTATTGTTTTACAAAAAAACCCCAACAAAACATAACAAACCCCAGCCTTGGAGAATCAGAAAGTTGAGTTTTCAAAGCCCAATTTTAAATCTTCCCTGATAAACCTTTTTAATGTTAATATACAAACTACATGTATATTTGAACATAATACCTTAATTTATGCTTTACAAAACCTAAGCTATATAGGACAGAATATATTGATGCAGTAAAAAGAATCCTTATACAATGCAAAAGTTTCTGGGGACACGACTTTCGAAACTATAGTTGAGTTTATTGTGTACACAGGAGTAACAAGATCATACCTCATCATCCCCAAAATGAGTATTATTTGTTTGACAGCCTTGTAGGGTCACTGCAATGGGAACTCTGATTGATAAGCATGGTGGGCTTGCCCCAGGAGTGGCATGAGTCGTGTTCTTAGTTTGAGCACTTAGTGCCTGGCTGATGAACCAAACAGAGATAATGTCACTCCTAAGATGGTTAAAAAGTATTAAAGGATCAAGATTTATAGGTGAGGCTGCATTTTCAATGAATTCTAGTTTCTGTACAGCAACTTGACTGGAGAGATGTGATATTAGAGGCAGTAAATCTTTCCTCCAGTTTCTTGCTTCTTCCTTTACTTCTATTCAGAGACCAAGCACCTGGTATTAGATGAATTATTGACATTATAACATCCCAGATAAGGCAGTCTAATTTCTATAGCTGCTGAGCATTTGAAATACACTGAAATACAAAGATTGTGATGTGACTGCAATTCTGAAAATTGAGACAGAAATTCTGATGCTTCACCAACAGTCTTGTTTTCTTGAGAGTTATTAGTAATTCTGCATTTGAATTGTAAATACAAATTAGTGCCTGAGGGGGAAACTGCAAATTATATAGAAGGATGACTAAATACATTTCAGTGACCTTTGCTGTCACTCATAATTGTGTAAGCTCAGGAAAAAAAACATACCATACTGTAGAGCAAATATGCTCTATTATGTTTTAAACTAGTGCATGTATTAGGCCACTATATTCTCATGTGAATTATAATGTAGGATAGTGTAGGTGTAAAATATAAGGAAATGTAAGCTCCATATGATTCCAGTGGAAGCACAGAAAAGATCTTAAAAATTAAACACTTTGCACTTTCCAAGCTCATGGTGTATTTTCAGTTATTTAGGGCTGTTTGTATGCTTCGGTCTGAGTCTTCTCATTTCAATTCATTTCATTTTAAGACTGGGTTTTCTGAACAGAGAGACTGTTAGATGGAACTTTGTGAGTCACGCATTTGGCTCAGTTGGGCTTTGGGGATAAGAATAACAGCCTTAGGTATCAGCAGTCATTGATATCTAGCCAAGATGAAGAGCAATAATCAGATGTAAAATCAGTTGCAAAATCATAAATTTGAAATATTAGGGAAAAATAAGAAAAAATACAAAGAGGGGGAGCTGAGCTCCATTGTTATTTCTGTTTCATGTCCTCCTGTGCAAAAAGTAGTCTTTGAAGCTTAAAAATGTTTTGTTGATGGGTATGTGACTAGATAGACACTAAAGCTAGGACAGTTTTTGATCTTCACAAATCTTAATATTAGCTCTTCAACAATAGGAACTGTGATTCATGTAGTCCATTTTTTTCCCCTCCAATGATGTCATGAACTTGCAGAGAGTGTGGGTTTAGGACTAGCTGATGAATTGCAAGCTTCAGACTGTTGCAGACAAAATGGAATCTAGATATACATAGCATTTGAGATTGCTTTTTTACTCTATAACATTATGCTTTTCCTTCTCTTTTCTGTAGTACTCTTGAAATACTAGTGTGAATAAATTACTGTTTATCTTGTCAGTGCCCTTTATGATAAGGAGTAATTAATAATTGCATGCTGTGTCTTACTTGTTTGGAAGTCTACAGTGGTCTTGCAAATTCTACCTATTTTTGTCTTAGAATCGTCCTCAGAAAAGTGGAAAACGTGAGGACAAACGTTTTAAATACTTTTGTTCTCTCCTTAGAGATAATTCCACACTGGGGGAGACTGAGGGGGTAGAGTATAGCAAATCACACTGGCTTCTGAGTGTCTCTGCAGTCCAGAGATGCTGAAGGAGAATCATTTCTACTTCAAAAGCTGGATATTTTTAGTGAGCAGTGAGTCTTTTATCAAGATAAGAATGTCCATAGCACTCACAAGCTGAGCTTATATCTGCAGGAAAACGTTTTTCCTCAGCTACTGGATACTCAAGAAATAAGAAAAGCGATTTGCTGTACAGAAGAAAAAAAAAAAGCTCTTCCTTCAGTCCCTCTGTGATCTATCACTTGAGGAGAAACATATTTGGATGTGTTCCCAGGGCAGTGGCTACGTCTGGCAGATAAAAAAATTTCCTGTTTCTGCCTCTCAAAGCATGAAGCCAGTGATGGTTGATGGGATGTTTTCCTTGGTTTGTGTACAAAACTTGCAGTTATACTGCACAGGAAGTGTGATGTCAGGAAAATATGAGCTCTGACTCCAAGAATTTGCAGCTCTCAAAGAGTTGCATGGCCCTGCACAGTGTGTGCAGGAGAAGAGAAAATCTCTGGACAGGCATCTGACTGGGACTCCCTGCAGCTGACTAGTTTGCTTTAGCTTTTTACTCCTGGCTTTAGGCTGACTCTGGAATTCTCTCCAGATCAGATCAAGTTTTCACAGAATGGGAAATATTTTGTGGAGAGTGCCTCATAACTGCATTGCTTTTCAAGAGGAGTTTTTCTCTCCATACAGAATCTATGCTGGTCCTTTGCCCTTGAGTCCTGTCCTTTCTCCCTTCCCTTCCCTTCCCTTCCCTTCCCTTCCCTTCCCA
>WEKY01007718.1:36605-58468 GCA_013390045.1 Picathartes gymnocephalus
TTCTTCCCTTCCCTTCCCTTCCCTTCCCTTCCCTTCCCTTCTCCTCCCTTCCCCTCCCTTCCCTGTTTGTCTTTACTGACACAGGCCCACACATATACACGTCATGTAAAAAGGAAAAATTACCATTGCAGTGTCCATGTTTTTATTGCTACAGCATCTTTGATACCGAAGTGCTGCTGAAAATACTTGCACAGAAAAGCAACAGGGATTTTCTAAATGCAGTACTATTTTGATAGTTTAAAAATAGGCTTCTATCTTTAGAAAGAATATTGAATTTTGTCTTTTATAGCTTCGTGATTCGTTGTTATGACAGACTTAATCAATCTGATGAGTCCATGTTCAGTGTTCTGGCAAATATAATCAGCCCTGGAGTGTTTTTTTACTCCCCAAAGGCACATTGTTTCTGTGTTTATTTCATTCTGATGTTTTATCTGGAAAACATACTTCTTTTTCTTGAAGTGTACTGTTCTGAGACATACATTGAAAGCCATGTGTTTAATTTAGTGAATATGAAATGATCTTTTTATTTAGGAAGTCAAAGGAGAAGGTTATTGAACAAAAAGGCTAGTAAGGTAATGGGCTCAGAAGTCACAGAGAGAAAAGGGAAAAGATTGATCTTGTAAGAATCACATGCCACTCCAAGTCTTTGGGGGTGGGATTTGTCTCCTAAAAATATGGAGCTTGTAACAGAGTACTATAAAATAACAAATAAAATAGACAGCAGAGATATTCAAGACTAAAAACAATAAATAATGTATCTTATATGTGATGTTGAGACTACTAAAGAGGATCATTTAACAAGCAAGCACTGCATTTTGGATTTTTTTAATTTAAATTTCAGTATGTGACTCTGTGAAGGCAGGTGTAAGTGCATGGAGCAGCAGAGATGACTGTTTCTCTTCCTCAAGTGCAGAACAGAGCCTGTGGTACAGAGTGGGGTGTACCTTCCCTGTTGCAGGAAAGGCAAGATAAAGCTACACCATGTGGTAGCAACTGCAGCTTCATACCAATAGTTTTAGTACGTTGCTACACTCTGCTCATTTCTTGGATGTTATGCACAAGGGTCTGTATTAATCAGATCAGTTACAGGAATGACCTGGAATATGCAGAGTACTGAAATAAGGCATTCCACATAACACGTGAATACTTTGTGTGTAATTTAGGGTAATTTAGACTCAGAGCTCTGTTTAAATGTTGTTGTAACACTGCACGCTTAATAACAGTCTAGTGCGAGGCAGGACATAATTACTTGTTCTCTAAAGCACAATTTGTAATGAGCAATGTTGTTCTTACAACTCTGATGCCTGAGATCATCTCTGAATCTTCAGTTGAAATGACACACCCAAGGTCAGCCATTATCTCTATGTATTTTTACTATCATAGTCTGATAGGAATTGTCTTTAATATCCATTCATAGAGCAGTCATGTCCATGATGGCTCTTTAAAGGCAGGTAAGACTTATGGTATTCTCTTTACTAGGCAGTAAAAGTGGTTAGCCTTACCAGGAGGCTCTTAATCAGTGAACTAACAACAGTTAAGGTTACAATAAAATGACAGCATGTTTCAAATGATGTCAATTAAATTTAATATAGTTCTAACAAACCTTAGATCTTTCCAAAGTACCAAAGTTATTAAATTCTGGTAATCTTGCAGCTATGTAAAATGTCATCCTTTTGACACACTATTCCATAGAAATCCTGGCTGGAATGCTGAAATAGACAGCTGAACCCCTTCAACTCACTCAAGAGAGACTATAATGATAGTATGACTTTTAACCAATGGAAAGATGCAAACCAAATATTTATTTAAACTGCATCTGCTGGAAAGATATTGTTGGAGAGGTGTCTTCCTCTGCTATTTCCATGGGAGGTGGTTTTTAGTTTGATTACACTTGCATGTTAATAAACATTTAATTTCATTTCTAGTTTGGGGCTGTTTTCCATGAAATCTCTCAAGATCAGCAGTAAGTATGGTTTTTCTGTGTCCCTGATGATTCTGAAGTCCTGATAGTCAAAACACTGCAAGCAATTCACAGCTTCCTCTGGTTTTAGCTGAATTTCACTGCCTGAGCCTCAGATAACCAAGAAGCAAATTTCCCCGGGTGTCACTCCAGCACTGAATTTTATCCATGTCAGTATTATACAAGTTCCTTATATTCTTGGTGACTTTCTTGCTTTGCATTTCAATAGTTTAAAGACAAGACTTCATGTCCTTTGAGTTGCAGCCTTCAGAGACATGACAGATTAAGTAAGCTCTTTAGGTTTCTCTCCAATTTCAGGGTGAGATGCATGACATTGACAGTGTAAATTAAAACTACAATTCTGAAATTTTTCATTTTTTTTTTCTAGCACACATTTCCATAAGCTACTTGTATCATAAGAAAGGAAAGAAAAAATAATCTCCTATAGCTTTTTTTTTTTACTGAAAATTTAACTCACCAATTCCCTCCATTCTGCACCTCACAACAATGTAACCAGGCAGATTTGTCAACACATACAAGTGGGTTTTCTTATACTTTCCTGTGATGTGCCTGGTGGCTGTCGTCAGAGACAACATATTTTCTGGATTAAATGGGTCTAATCCAATACAGGTAGACCCAGATCTGGTTTTGACCAAGTCATTCCACCTCCAAGGGCTTAGTTTCCCCATGAATGCAATAAACATAATGTACTGGTCTCTCTCCTTTTAACGTGATACCAGTTTTACAGAAGTGAAGTGCTGCTAAATAAAATTTTATCAAGTTCTACCTCCCTGGAGCTCAGATTAAGGTGAAGGTGTTCATTTGTTCTTTCTGAAATATCTATTTGCTTTTCATTTATTTTTAGAAGATGGCATGGATTTTGAGGTTCAAGGAAACGCTTCCTGCACTTGAGAACAGCTGCCTTACTTTGTTGACCCTTTACAGCCTTAAGATGCCTTAGCTACAGGAAAGTTTCTGGCATGACTCATCCCGGAATTGAAGCTCCCATGAATATACATCAGGGGAGCAGAATTGGAAAGTAAGCAGGTTTTCCCACTTCTGACTCTATTTCTGGCTGAGGTTGAATACTCCATGTGTCTTAGATTCCATATCTCTTAAGCTGAAGGCTCTTCTTAGAAGTTCTTGTGCCTGAGAAAACCAGGGTGAAAACCGAAGAGCCTACAGAGCTGTCTCCAGCTGAGAGGTGCCCAGTGGGTGGGTACAGTTGGGCTTGAAAATGCATGCACTGGGTGCTCTATGTGTTTTGCTTTAGCTGTGGGATGTATACAGGTGCAGGTACAGCCTTCTGTTTTAGTCCTAAAGCTGGCATCTTTTATCTGTGGTCAAAACAAAAGAGTAAGATTTTCTGCTATGGAAAAGCTCCTTTCTAGTAGACTAAAAATAGAGCGTAAATATTTTTAAAGTATTTTGCTAATACAAATGTGGGTGAAGGAAAACATTTAAAAATACATCCAAGGAAATCTACATGGGTGGTAAAATTTGAAGCTTTGCTATTAGTGAATGATTTCTGTGAGGAGTCCTACCCTTTTCCTTTAAATTTTCAAACATAAACAACATCCACAGATGAAATTTGTTAAAATTGTACTTGTAGCATAGCCACTATGAAAAAAATGTTGTTATTAAAAAAGCAAATAATTTTATAGTAAATTTAAATGAAGAAGAAATGAGATTTCTCCTCCTTCAAATAACCTGATTTTAATGTTAATGAAACACTGACAAAAAAAAAAGAAAACTCCTGGAAGGGTAAAAACTGAGAAAAACTATTGAGTATTACAGAAAAGAACCACTTTAAAGTGGCTAAAAGAGCCTAAGGTGATGCACAAGCACTGATGACATTGCTCCTTCTGAGTTTTATTCTGGTCACACACAGATGTACTTGCTCTGGGCAAGGCGTGTAAGAACTGACAAAGTGTGCACATGCTGTAGGCAATCCAAATGTGATACACATGGTTAATGTGTCAAAATCTCAGGGTTAGCTGATTTTTTTCAAGAGGTTACTTGCCCAAGGACAGCACATGTTTGTTTTCACCTCAGTCTAACCAAGAGATACAGCTTCTTGCTCTCCTCCCATGTTTCTCTCATCCTCTCTGGCCTTTAGTGGAGCCCTGTTACGTACCTTTTTCTGACATAAGCCCCTACGCTGTATGAAACAGCCTGTAGATGTTGACTGGTAGGGAGTCTGAGAAGCAGACTCCTTTCACAAACAGACTGACCTTCACCTGGCTGAACAGTGTTATCTCAAATTTTGTTTAGTTGTCTCTAGTTGTGCAAATGGTTGTTGATGTTAGGTGTGCCGGGATGCTTGTGTTCATTAGTGATTCTCTTCAGGTTTTTCAGCATGCATTGTCTTGTATGTGCAATGAAAATAATCCTTTATTCTTACTGTGAGGGTTTAGGTCAATAATTTCTCCAAAATTCTCCTGATACCTATTTCATCTTTGAAGGATATGTTGATGTAACACAGAATACACACAAAGAGTGTCAGCAGCCTGGAGAGCAGAATGGGACTTCAGCTCTTTGTCTTTCCTCTGGTGCTTTCTCAGGCTACATACAGTGTCCACAGTTCTCTGCCTTTAAAAATATCTCAGATTAGCATCCAAGAGTATTAATACCTGTACACTTTGGAGAGGTAATGTATGCAAATATATCATATTTGGGTTGATTCTTAATCAAGAAGGAAGGGGTATGTGCACAAGAATATTTCCAAAAAATTTTTTAATTATTGTCCTCTGCAGACCCTAATTCCTTACTCTGTGCAGGAGCTGGCATTCTCCACCATCAGCCAACTCTACTAAATTAATTCACACACACAAACTTCATTGAAGTCTTGTTTTTCTAGTTCTTAAAGACACTTCAACCACAGCTGATGTGGTTTAGTTCATATGACACAGCCTCTGAGCACTGTTGACCACAGACAGAGAGAATGGTGATTACCAATATTAAGCTCCATGTATTTTCCAAATTCTTCCCATTGTTAACTGATGATGCAAAGGAAGCATCCTCTGCCAGTTCTGTGACCATTGCAGAACAGCAATACAAGTAGAAGAGCAAAAGCTGTGAGGTACAGAAGCTGCACAAGCCTCAACTGGATGAGAAGAGTAAGAAATACAGGCTATAGTTGGCCAGAAATTGGTTTTTAATGCCAAGGATAAAGCAAATTGTGCATATCTGAGGAGAAACCAAGAATGACACAGTCCTTCATCCTCTTGTTTTGGCACATGCAATTAGACAGCAGGATACAGGTCACAGAAATTAGATATGATCATATTAGAATTTCAGGCAAAAATAAAAGTCATAAAATTGAATAGGCAAAGGCAAGGATTCACTTCTGAGTGTAAATTTTGAAAACAGAACTAAGCAAAAGACTGATATACTCCGAGATATTTCTCCACTGAGAAATATAACTGCATCTGGCAGCATTTCAAATTTTCTTCTCCCACTACTTTAAAGCATAATGATGTTGTTATTACAAATGAGAAATACCCAACATGCCTTCTTGCAGCTTCAACTGAATATCTGCAATGAGGAAAAAATATATCTTTATTCACACTGGATTCAGTCTCACAAACATTAAAATCACTAGAAATGTACAGCTGTTCAGGTCTCTACTATCTTAAATTTGTCCTCTAAATTACTTTCTTTAATGATTTTTATATTTTTATTGACACTCTTTTCCCACTTAGAAAACACTACAGGTCTTCATGACTAATTACAGTATTAAAACAACCATTAGAAACAGTTTCAAAGGAGCAGCTGATCAAATGGTCCTTAAATGATTTCCAAAGTTAATTTATACCTATTCTTTAGTCCTGTCTCTAGACAATTTATTTTGTGTACAGGACATAGAACTGTTTGAGAACACAGGTTCTGAAAGAGAATTGTACTGAAAAACTACATAGACTTAAAAGCTAAACTGTCAGACCATGGTAAGAGATAATGGAAGACTGAAACAAAAATTGTCCCACAGATGTTCCAAAATGGCTATTATAAGAGGACTTCTACCAAAGCACTTGGTGATACCTTTGTAAGATGAAGGATGCTGGCCTAGCTGGATTTTGGAATAGTTCTAGCAGACATTATCAGTTCTTTTACAGTTTGGTGTATTTCACCAGAATTTTTCTTTATTAGCCACAAAAATAGGCATTTGCTAAACAACTTCTCAGAAGCAGAGACATTAGTATTTGCCTTTTAAACCAGTCTTGATCTGCCTGTAACTTCTTCAGTTTTCAAAATACTATAGAATATTTATAAACTCCAGAAGAAGCACTGTTAGCTGTACTTTACTACATAAACCACTTTATTATAATTATTATCTACGAAGTTTTGATGCATTGTGAAATGGTTTCATAAAGTGCCAACGTCCCACACAGGGATGAAATTGGCAAATGATTCTGTATTAGGAGTATGTGTGTACATATGTATATATGTGTGAATAAGGATGTGCAAATGTATGTAGATATTCATGTTCTAGAAATAGTTACAATTTTCATTTTCAGCTCTGCGTGGGAGGCAGTTTCCTTCCATGGAGAGGAACAACACACATCTATTGACCAGAGAGGAGAACCCCATGACTAGCTCTCAGCAGGAAATGCCTGGAGTCCAGACTGCTGCCTGTGCGGTGTCTGACAAGACAACGGGGGCTTAGCAGAGCCCATGTGCCCTGAGAGGACAAAGCTGGGATGCTGTTAAGCAAGCCTGTGGGTTATCCTACATCTACACAGGACAGCAGGAAAGCAGGCTCACCCATACACTCTAAAGCTGCTTCAGTTTGCCCCACCTGTAGCCAAGGAAATTAGGGAAACGAACTGAAAGTACTGGGAGTGAGGCAATGGGAAAGGATGAATTTGGGATTGGATGCAGCATAGAGGGCGTGTGAGAGGGGTCTGTGTACATGCTGGGTCACCCTGTCCATGCCTTACTGTCCACAGGAAACTCAGCTGACTGCCTTCCCACAGAACTTGCTCTTGCTGTGTGCCACCAGGGAAGCACTGCAGTGTGTTCTACTGCTCATGGACTAAGGAAAAAGCCCTGCATGCCAATCAGTGTCAACAAATTACCAAGGCATCAGTAGTCAGTCTCCAGCATACTGAACTCTTCCCAGAATCTACAGTAAATCCAGGTCTCTTGTCCCCGAGTTCAGAAAAGCAGCATATTCATGCTAAATGATATCACTGCTTCTGATAAGGCAACTTCCTTGGAGACAGCCTAAATTTTTAAAAACGAAACTAAAAATGGGCAAGACACAGGCTTAAGGAAATGTTTGTTGTGTGTCCAGAACAGTACGACATCCAGACCACTCCTAAAGTTTTACAAATATGTGTCTGGCTGTTGACATACTGCAGATAGAAAGGATTCTGCAGACTACAAAGTGAAATTTGGGATGCTATTCCCAGATTAGGTTGGATGAGAATTTCCTACAGATGAGGCAGCTCAAAATGCTGAAGGGATTTCTTGCCAAATTTCTATATCCCCACTCATCATCTATTCCATACCTTACCATTTCATTCCCAGCAATCATGAGATGATGAAACAAGCTCCATAATACATTAGTTTTCTCCTAAAGGCCAGAAGGAATTGTTCTTTCCTCTGCTCAGAGATAACAAACTAACACATTTCCCAGTGCCACTATGGTCTAAACTAATGCCAGCACCATCATAAATCCTGCCCTGCCACCAGTCCCATTTCAGCACAATCTGAAAGGGCATAACCATTTTTTTGTTACTATAAACTGAAAGAAAAAACACACTTCTGTGGATAAACATCTTGGAATCATGTCAAAGCAGAGATGGAAGAACACAAAAAAAGAGCTAAGAACTGAAATTTCTATTATGGTATAAAATAAACGAGTAAGTTTTCCATTTTCTGCTGATGACCAGACATGAAAGGTATGCAGCAGCACTACAGGTCAGGGCCGTTCTTCTTAGCAAGGGACAAGAATTCACCTACCTCCACAAGCTGCCAAATAAAGGGTTCAAAATATTTTGGGCTAAAGGAGGTACATGAGGAGGGACCCGCTGATGGACATGTTGAGGGTCTTCCTTGGTCAGCTGAGGTTTTCTGAAATGCAGGAATCCCAGCCAGACCAGCACTGCAGGACTTAGTGCAACAAGGAAAAGGCTATAATAAAAGATCAGATATTACAGTGACCTTGACATACAAGAATGGAAGGAAAGACTCCAGAAACAGAGACCTGTTTTCTGGGGCTCAGGGTCCAGGTTAAGTCCAGTCCCGGAGCAGTTCACGTGGAGAAGCCTACTCCTGCCTCTACTCCATAACACAGCACACTACTGGTCACCTCATTCTCCAGCCACCCTTATTTCAATAATATGCCAAAATAAAAATAGTTATTCTTTCCTTGCATACCTGTGCTGTTCTGCTTTCTGGCTTCCTTCAAAGCACCACAGTAGCTGCACAAATCCTGCACTGAGCATTCAATTTTCTTCCCTCACACAGAGTTCGTGGAGCCCAGCAGGCCTCTGTGATACACCCAGTACTATTCACAGTTCTCAACAAAGGGTTTTATAGGAAGGACCATCTGGTGTTCAGCTGCCCAAATGCACATTTGCTGCCTCCTGCACCTGTTCAGTGTCATTCAGCCTCTCTCTGACAGGTGCTCTCCCATCAGAGGTCTTCCTGAGTGAGGAGACGAGAGGATGCAGCGCATCTCCTGAAACAGTGGCAGGTACAGACACCTTTTTGAGATTTCTGTTTTTAAGGAGGAATAAATCCCAGTTGATCTTCAAAATGGAGATCACAATAGGACCAGAAGGTAACCACCTGGCTCTCTGAGCCCTTTTACTCAAATCTCTGCCATTTCAGAGATGGTTTTGATGCCTGCAGTCATTCACAAGTGAGCCTACAACGTACCTACCAGGAGATGTGTACTACTTTAGCATGGGATTTCTCTATGCAAACTAAGACAAGAAAGCATAAAACCTTGTTTTGGGACTGTCCTGACGTACCAGAATATCCTTACTGAAAAGACTGGACCGCAGCCATGTGGTCTGAAAAAAAGCTAAATAACATAACCTAACAGCTAAGTCACCTTCTCCGAGGACACCCTGAAATGAGTTTGGGTTTATGTTTAAACTTTCAGGGAGACTGATGCTACTTCTCAGAGGCATCTCTTTCTCCCTCTTTGCATCTTTGACTTCCCACAAAAGCTAGATTTTGACAGAATAATAAACTTAAATTCGAAAGTCAAATGCCACTGGAGAAGTTCCAGTTATACTTCTTGACTCTCAGTAAGATCTTCATGTACAAAAATGCCGCATATTATCAAAAGATTTCCTTCAAAGAAAGGAAGCAGAGGGAGAAACACCTGCAATTTGTGGTTAATTTTATGATATGCCCTGTTACTACTACAGAGAAACTATGGGTACAACCTATCAAAACAAAACACTTCAAGGATGGCAAAAAGTAAAAGTAAAATTAAATAATATGCAATTTAATAATAAAAGAGCTGTAGCTGTCATTATCAGGGCAAAAAAAAAGCAGGGAGAATGAAACAATATGCCTGCCAGACCAAACAGCTACTGCAGTCCTGTCTCAAGAAAATCATCTGGGAAAAAATCTGTCTAAAGATCACACATACACACTGCAGAACTTGTAAGTGAAAGCCCTGGGGTAAAATGTAAGCTAAAAGCAGGATACTCCCTGAGCTAGGCAACACTTGCTCATCTGTCTTTTAAGACATGGTGAAATTTTCCCCAGCTTTCAAATGGTAACTGGAAACACACCATCCTTTGTTCTTTAGTCTCTCACAAGGAAGTCACACAGACTAAAGGTTTGCTGAGCAAATATATGACTTTTTCCTAGTCTGCCAGTTTTATGTTGATGTTGGCTCCCTCTCAGCAGCACATCACATTAGAATACTTAGTTGTTACATTAACGCTCTTCACCCTTATTAGGGAAAAAATCACAACTAATTTCTAGGTTTGAGATACTTCTTGCCACCTGCCAATAAGTATATTCAGTGTTACCCTCCTGGCTGTATCATGCTGCAGCCATTTGCTTGGGAGGTGGATAGGCAGAAGGAATTTAAAGTACTAGCTTCAGCCTTTTTCCTCTCATTTTAAGACAATGTAACTCCCTCCTACAAGGTGTCTAAGAGCTGGGCCTGGACATCCCCTTCCCTGCCAGCAGCGTTTGGGAAAGGTGCAGGCAGCAAAAGCACGGCAGGTTCTGTTGCCTCACGGCAACGCTCCCCCTCCAAGGAAGTGAGTAGTTCACACTCATGTTCAGGGACACCCTGGCTTCCCTTGTGCTGACACCTACTGCATCTCGCTTAGGACAGCTGTTTAGGCAGCCTTTAAAGTCAATGGGTTGGATGCCCTTAAAACACCCCCATTCGTCATCTGTAATGACAAACTCTCCCCATACTACGACAAGACTACCTTTTAGAGGCATCTCCCTGCATTATAACTAGGAAGGAAGCACAGATGGCTATGTAAGTCACTGAAGTTTAAAACAGTCAATTAAGAGAGTGTAAGCTATAGGTCAGTATCTGGCTTATAGAACTAACCTGACCACCACTGCATAGATCACCTGACTTTGTCAGAGGCTAACATTTGAGAATTATAGCTGTGTTTTGATGGGCCATGTATGTCGGCTTTAATATAAATTAATGTATTAAGTAAGGACCTTAAAGAGCTTCTTTGAACACTCTCACGCTAAAAATGGCAACATTAAAATATGTGGTTTTTTTACAGGCACAAGGCTGTAGCTGACTGGGAGATTTAATGCCTGGAGAATGCATGTCAAAGACTTTCCTGCTGTAAGTTTTAATTGACACTTCTGATGTTATTTGAGGGGGAAAAAATCCATTCTTACAGCAAAAAAAAAGCAGAGAGCTGTTGAATATTTCTGAAGAAAATACATATCAAAGTCATTCAGCAGCTTGGTTTCCAGTGGATTGGAGGCCAACATCTGCTCTGTCCCCACACTTCAGTAACTCCAGCCTATTCTGAAAAGGTGTCAAGGAGAGACATTAAGAGAATTAAGCCCTTGAAAGCTCTGTGGAAATCAGTGACTGAGAAAGGGGTCCAAATAATTCCTGTCAGGGGGAAAAAATGGGCAGAAAGATGCCCTGTCTCTGGGCTAGTGGAGAGAACTTCAATCAACACAGGAATATAGAGAAAGATGCTTGACCTGCAGGAGGTGTAGGACATTCACAGGAAACAGAACTTTGTTAGTTCCACCACTCACAGCGTTCATTTTAAATAGAGCTCTTTTCTCAGGATTTGCCACTTTGTAACTGTGATTCCTCTTCTACTGGGACACCCTTTCTGCAACAAAAGTGTTTGAGAGATGACACGTGACTACCCCTAAAAAAGCAGCAGTTTCGGAGCTGGAAGAGGGAGCACAGCTATACCCACATTAGAATGTAGCCTGCACATCTCAGCGGGTCTGATACAAAACACCAACCACCAGCTAAGCAAAGGTATTTTATACAGTATTGTACAAAAGCAAGAAAGTGACCACAAATGTGCATGGTTTTCATCTCTATCAGCACATGCAAACACATTTCAAACCACTTCCTTACGCTTGATGCTATATTATCGACACATGAACAATTACAAAAAACACAGAATTACCCAATCTGCTTCTCTTATAAATGAATGCAGTTTTTCTCCTTTCCATGACATTTCAGAACAAGATGATGTGGTGCTTTTTCAGTAAGAATACCAAAATAAGGATCATAAAAAGACATTTATTGTATCTGTCACTACAGACCACTGGAATTTGTCATCATTTACTGCAGTCAACTGAAAAAGTAGTAAAGATTTATAACAACATTTTATGATCCTCTACAAACATATGATACCATCACGGGTAATTTTACTGTGATTCTATTATGTATTTTGTGTTTTAACTTAATAAAATCAACACTGAAATACATACTTACCAGACAAGGCAATATATAGCAAATATTTTCTTTAACTGTAAATTGAAAGTTCATGTATTTTGTAGGAAAGTAATTATGGTGCAATTCCTTTAAACAATAAAGGCTTCATAACTTTAATAATGTACCAAATGTATCTATGCCAAGTAACAGAAACAAGTTTAAAAGAGAAAACTTACTGCAGAAACACAACGTACAGATTTTTAGTAAAGAAAACAAAACAGCAGCAAGCATCTTGCAGTACTGCAAGAATTTGCTTACACACACAGAACAATTTTCCTTTGTCTCCCAGAAAGTTAACAGAAAATGTTAGGATACAACCCCTGCTGCCTTTCACTATTTATACTAACAAAAAGAGCTGCAAAAAAAGATTCAATCAGTATTTATGACAAAAACATATCTATGGCTGATCTAATAGCTAATGCCCCAAGCCATTTTCTTACTCTAATGCTAAATTCCAGTGAATTGCTAATAGTAATTATCTGGGAAGAGTAGGAAGACAGCTCTGAAAAAGTGCTGAAGTGCTGCTTTCCTAACTGCAGGCTCTGCAAGAAAACAAAGAGAAATGATCATTTATACCCTACAATATTATTGGATCGTTTATTACATTGAAACCATGATTACTTTTGACAGGTACCACAAGACATTTTGCAGTACCATAGGATTTTGTGCTTAACTGTTACTGGAGCCCAGGGCTCCTCTTTTTAGTAAATGCCAGATTGCCAGACAACATCAGAGGGGCCCTTGGCATTCACTCTTTTAGCTCTTACATATTACTTTGCTCATATGTTCAGTTTCCTACATCTTATTGACACATTCCATAAACAAGTTAAGCAAATACTTGGTGGTTACTGACACCAGCCTGGGAGGTTGCAAAAAAGGCCTGAAGTTGCTCCAGACTGAAGTGGTAGCCTCTATTTCCCATGCACCAATTCTTTTTCAGCTATTTATAACATGGGTTAAGAACAGCCTTTTCATTTTAGGAAAAATTTCTTCAATGAAAGGGCTGTCAAGTTTAAAACAGGCTGCCCAGGAAAGTGATTGAGTCACCATCCCTAGAGGTATTTACAAGATGTGTAGATGTGGCACTCAGGAACATGATTTAGTGGCAGACTTGGCAGTGCTGGGTTAATGATTGGACTTGATGATCTTAGGTATCTGTTTCAACCTAAATTATTCTGTGATTCTGTTTTTTGAAGGAAAGCAAAATCCCTGCCTTTATGAGACACTCTGTCTTATTGGTACAGATGCTAGCGCTCTCAGAATTATCTTCCAAATCTTCATGGATACTGGCAGGGAGTGTCTAGGACCTGCCTGAGCTCTGACAGGAAGGACTGCCTGCCTGTGGCTCTGACAGCAGCAGTCATCACCTGCATGAAAGAAGACAAGCAGGGGCCTGGACAGCACTTGGGTCAGCCTTAATCACAAAGCTGAGGGAGACCAAAGATAACCAATTGAAATGTAAGGAAAATGATGGAAAAGTGAGACCTTCGTATGCTAAATCAAAACAGCATAATTCTGCATCCAGGGAAGAATGCACCTGCAGTCGACGCTGAGGGAAGCAATTACATTTGAAAATCAGCAATGCCAAGATTTGCAAGAAGTGCAACTAGGTAAACATTCATGGAGTGTGTGCTGGGAAGGGTAAAACCTAGTATGAGAAGATAATGAAGTCATGCAACAATCCAACAATCCAGAAGATTTAGAATAAAAAAATAACTGCAGTATTTTACCGCCTCTTCCCAAATTAAGATGTTAAGCCTATTAATAATGATGCAGAAAAGGCAGAAGCTTCCAATTAAAATTTCCACTTCCTATTTGAAAAGGGAGTGTATTGTGTGAGAAAGTATTTTTCCAACACACCAGCATCTGAAAAGGCAAAACATTACTAGAAATAATTAACAAACAGTATATATTAAAGACAACTGACCCAGCCTATCTTTAGGTAACTGAAAATGTCAACAGATTTTGGAAAGATCTGTCACTCTACAGAAGGAAAATAGAATGAATTAAATACAAACCAATTTTCCAATATCCAAGCCATGCTGCAGAATTTAAAGGTTCAAAATGTAATTACCACTAATTAACACCTTTTATGAAAAACAGGCTTTCATTAATCTCATTTTGCTTGTCAGTAAGGTATTTGGTTGATAAACTTGTAACTAATCAGGTTCAGTATTTTTGTAGGGAATTATCACAGTGAGATAAACATCCAAACTCACAACTAGAGCAAGACTATGTCCATAACATACATACTGGATACACAAACTGTCAGATTTCAACGAAGAGCTCCCCCACTTGCTGCCAGTCAAGTGCGTTTTAGGGGAAGCTGCACAGATTCGCAACAAGACCAACACATTTTAATGCTCTAGTTAAACCATGCACAGGCAAAGCTGGGCAAAGCCCACACAGAGCCAGAGTAATGCAAAACCCACACCTTTCTCTCATTCTGTGAGTAGAGAAGATCCATTTCTGCAGGCTATCAAAAAGAACTTGCAGAGAAATAGAGCACATGTTCACACATTTCAGTAATGACAACTTACTCTCATTAGTAAGTACCCACACAAGTGGTAGATTTGCATTCTACTACAGTACTTACAACCAGGCAAATTCTTGAATAAAGAACTGAGCTCAGTCTGACTGAAAGATATTTAGTTTGATGCCAGATAACTTAGTTTTAAGACCTGCTATATTAGATCCCCTAATGGAATTTGCCCCCTTTGACCATGAGGTTTCAGACAGTAATGCTGTATTTTTTCCCAAGCAGCATTTAGCCCATGTGCAAAAGAGCACCTCCACTTAAAAATGAAAAGATAATGCACATAGCCTTTCACACCACTATACTTGCATTTATATTTGCACAGTGTAAACAGCATTAAAGATCAGGCAGACACTGAGCCACCAACAGTTTCATAATCTGAGCTGTAGCACTGCGTTTAATTACATTGTATTATTCAGAAAATTCATCACATGACAATGTGGTGGCACGACAGAAACAATAAGCTCCATGCCCAATCCAGGTGAGATTTTTTTCTGTACATTATATTTTTCAGCAACCAGAAATATTTTATTAGCAATACAGACACTTAAATATCAGAAATCTATACAACGTCCTTTTCTCTCCCAGTCTCCAAAACGTGTAGGTTCAGGGCCTCTAGGTCCACCCCTCTCTTTTGTAGTAGGATTGATTCCATCAGGGAATTCTAAAATAACAGGGAAAGTTCATTAAAATTTCTATAATGTTGACAAATATAAAGATGTTATAATTTATGATGTTTTCCTTTTAGTTTCCTTTTCAAAGACAAAATCAATTCTTTTTTGTTTTGAAAGGCAACCTTGAGTTAAACATTTCCCAGAGTTCTACAAAAGTAATTTCAGTTTCTTTGACTATAATCAGCAGTATGTATGATCATATTCGATTATGCAAATAAAGAAGCAACTGAGTGTCCAGAGGCATTAAAGGACCACAGCTTCTCAAGTCAGAACTCGCATCATTCAGGCATGCTGTATTTACGTTCACTAAATCTAAAACCCCAGGTCACTTGCTATTTAAGTATCTAATTTTAAGCACTCTGTTTTAATTTTAGCTTGAATTTTAGTCAAGATTCTGTTAGTCTTGTATTTAAAACATCCAGATTGGATGGCTGACCCAGCCAACCTAACCTTGAACACTCCCAGGAACGGGGCATCCACAGGTTCACAGGGCAGCATGTTCTAGTGCTTCACCACTCCCAGAGTAAAGAGTTTCTTCCTAACATCTAATCCAAACCTGCCTTCTTTCACTTTAGAACCATTGCCCCTTGTCCTGGCACTATCTGCTTGTATGAAAACTCCCTCCCTCCGTTTTATAAACCCCTTTAACCAGAAGGCCACAATTAGATCCTCCCAAAACCTTCTCTTCTTCAGGCTGAACAACCCCAGCTCTCTCAGCCTGTCTTGGTAGGAGAGATGCTCTAGCCCTACAATCATCTTTGTGTCCCTCCTCTGGACCCATTCAAACAGGTCTATGCCTTTCTTGTGCTGAGGACCTCACAGATGGATGCAGCACTCCAGGGAGGGTCTCATGAGGGCAGAGGGGGAGAATCACCTTGACCTGCTGGCCATGCTGCTTTCGATGCATTCCAGAATTCCGTTGGTTTCCTGGGCTGCAATCACACACTGACAGATCATGCACAGCTTTTCATCCAACCCCCTACCCTGCTACAAAAGAGAAGCACACTGCCAGCTCATACTACTTTCTTAACCACCACAGAGCTTTCTGCACCTCAGCCAACATTCTTACACTATACAGTGCACCTTTACTCAGGGCCATCTCCTAAGAATAGTTAATTCAGACCACCAAATCAGGAAGTACTTGTGGCACAGCACCATCCTAGGCTGTGTCTCATCCTGCACTAGACTGCGGGGCTCCCAGAAACTCACAGTACCCCACGTGCCCCTTGTCACGCTGATTCTCCAGAGCTTCCCATATATACACCTAACCTGGGACTCCCTCCGTCATATCCCTAACTCAGCCCTGGTGGGGAACACCATTAATGAGGTGCAGGGTTGAATATGAGAAAAGACAACAACAGAAATTCTGGACAGCAGACAAAAAGAAAAGTAATGGAGGAAACCCACGCAGCTATAGGCTATACAGGATGACATACTGGGGTGCTTGTTTCATAACTGATGCAGACCAGAAAAAGAAACATCACTATCTGAGCACCTCTGGCAGTACAAGGGGTGCAAATGCACCTGATATTATTTTGTACATGTCATCATTCCAATATCAAAGCACTAATGACATGCTGACAGTGGATACAGATGCTCAAAAGATTTCTCCACGATGGCTACAGAGCAGTGGGAAGTCTAACATCCAGCTTCAACTCTTAGATTTTTCCTAGTAATACAACAGGCAGTTTACAAACTATTGTGGGTGTTACATGTAAAAAATACAGGTGCAACTAAGGAGACCTTGAGTCTTGCTCCAAACCTGGAATACCTAAGCAAATAGCAAAAGATATTGATTATGCATGTTTTAAATGAAGCAGTGATGGCACTGATTTTCCTGGGAATAAAAAGATGAGAACTAAACAGCTGCTTACACAGTAACTCCAACTGTGAGTTAGCTCTCAAGTGAGCCACAATCTGAAATTGCATGGAGATGATTCTGTAATACAAGAATAATACAATAATACAATGACAAACTTGCAGAGAAATTTGTGAAAGAAGGAGAAGTAGAAGTAGCTTTTCACCATGATGCAGCTTCCCAATGGCTGTGGTGGCCTCAGGGTAATACACTCTGGATTTGGAGACCTTTTTTTAGCTCTGCTGCACAGAAAGTGCTGTTTTACCCTGTATGAAAAGAGGGGACTTCGGTGGAAGAGTAGCTGAGAATTTTGGATATGAAATTAAAGATTCCAAGGTGGAAGAACAAGATCAGTTTCTTAAATGAATGCCAGGAATAGTTCATCTTTATGCTGCTATCATTCAACTCTGGTGGCCTTATGGAATTAAATAAGGGACACATCCTCATGGCCTGAACTATGCATGGCACTGGCTTGCATGGATGTTGAATATGGAGCCTTTGACAGACGTGACAGCTACGTAACTTTTTAATTTTCTGGAGGTGAGTGGCAATGCTCTCCCGAGACAGTATCACATCCAGTTCTGGAAAATTACTTTATCCAAGTTTATCCAAGAAGACTACATCCCAAGAATTGCAACAACTCACACCTCTGTACAGAAGGGCACATTAATGTGTTTGAAGGATTTCATAAAGTGCTGTCTACAGATGAAGGAAATTCTGCTTCCAATGGGCATTCTGCTGCCTTCCTTTTGGAGACTGTAGATCAGTCTGTATGTCTTTTCCCCAGCATGTCAGTGTTTTCAGACCTGGCTTCCTGCTTACATGGTAAGGCAGAATATATTCTGTATATAGAAGAATGAGAAGAAAATATTTCATCAACTTGTTAATGCTTAATTCATGAAGATGTTGGGCAGAAGAAACTTGTGTTTAATTTGCTGCAAATAGTTAAAAGTTATTCTTTGCACTGTCTCTTTGTAAGTTCTTGTATCATAAATATTTGTTTTTAAAAAAAATAAAATTAAAAAAAAAACAAACCCCACCCAGAGTACTGTGTTCAGCTGTGGAGTCCCCAACACAAAAAAGAGGTGGACCTGTTGGAACAAGTCCAGAGAAGGCCACTAAGACAATCATAGGACTAGTGCACCTCTCCTATTAAGATAGACAGAGAGAAGACTAAGAGAATTGGGGTTCTTCAGCCTGAAGAAGAGAAGGCTTTGGGAAGACCTTTTAACAGCCTTCCAGTACCTGTAGAGGGCCTGTAAAAAAGCTGGAGAGGGACTTCTAACAAGGGCATGTAGTGACAGGACAAGGGGGAATGGCTTTAAAATAAAAGAGGGTAGGTTTAGATTAGCTATTAGGAAGAAATTCTTTACTGTGAGGGTGGTGAGGCACTGGAACAAGTTGTTCAGGGAGGCTGTGGATGCCCCATCCCTGGAAATCTTCAAGGTCAGGCTGGACTGGGCTTTGCGCAGCTTGGCCTGGTGAAAGAGACCTCTGTCCATGGCAGGAGTGTTGGAACTTGATGATCTCTAAAGGCCTTTCCAACCCAAACCATTCTATGATTCTATGATTTTTCAGTCCTTTTGTCATCTGGATATCTATAGTAATCTATTAATACACTAAAAAGCTTGTCCAGGAGACCTCAGAATAGATAAACATGAGTTATTGGTACTGATGAACTGTAGCAGAACATCACACTATGGTGAGTTATACAAAGCATGACTATCACCTTTAGTGAAGTGAAGATGGCTAATTAAAAAGAAGAAAGAAAGAGATTCTTTCTCCCATGTGACAAAAAAGCTTATGTTGCTATTTAGTTCAGCAGTGATATGTAGCTGTGCCTCAGTCTTGTCATGCAGCCCCACTGAGGTCACCAGAACACAACAACCATACCAGTTCGTTAGGTCTGCCCAGGCAGCACCGAGCTGCTCAGTAAACTCAGTATCAATTGTTTCCTTTCAAAACACTGCCTGCAAGACTAAGAAATGTTGGTCACAAAACGCAGCACGAATCAAAAATATTTTGTGGACTAAGAAATAAAACAGGCCTTTTGAACAATACAAAGTAGCTGGTGCTCTGGTGAGTTTACTGGCACCATTTACAGCTGTACTATTACAGACCAATGCCGGCTACAACTCTCTGAATCATGCAATGGTTTGTGGTGATAGAAGGCACCTTTGGCAAGCACTTGGCTCCAGTCCTGCTCAAGGCAGGGCTGGTACAAAGTCAGGACATCCAGGCAAATTTGCCTATCTTCAAGAGCAGAGGAATACCAGGTTCTCTGCGTGACTTGCTACAATGTTTGACCATGGTTGTTCTGAAGACTTCTTCCCTGGTGCACCATATGCTGCAACTTGTGCCCCTTGCCCTGCTGCTCTGTTTCTTTTCAGAACCAGTAAGCTTAAAAAATTATTCTAAAGAGCGTTGAATGCCTACCACCTTCTTAAACTGACATCAGCACAGCATCTAATAGTCCTGCCTTTAAAATACAGCTTCCAATTTTGGAAAACATTACTTACTTTCCAGGGGTTCCTTCTCTATACTGGACTCCTCTGGTTCATCAAACCGACCTACTGGTAACTTTGGTTTCCTTAGTGGCTGTTTAGCAGGTTGAGATCTTCCTCCTGGCTTAGAGCTGGAGCTGCTCCGCAAGTGGCAAAGAAGTGATGGCTCTATCAAGCAAATAGACACATGTAGCATAAATGTGGGAGTTTAACACTGAGTAACGCTGTGACTGTCCAGAGCACCTCTGAAAAAACCCTACCTCAGGAATGAGGGAGAGGTTGGCAGGAAAACAAACTAAAAATTATTTAACATTCAACTCACGAACACCTAAGAAATCAGCACTGATAATTATTTTTGGCCCTAGAAACATATGTAGGCAAAATTGTGTCAGTTGTGTAACTCAGTTCACATAAAGAGTGTATTTTAAACTGCTTGAACTTATCTTTGCTGTTACTTTCTTGTATTTTAGACTCTTAAACAGTAATTATGCTAGCATACACCAGTACATTCTGTTTTCCGGGAGAAATCCTAACCTCCCCCAAGAAACCTGCTGATTTCCAGGTCTTGGCTCATTTCCAGCAGCTTTTTAGTCAGAAAAAGCTTCTGCTTTCCCAAAGGAAAGTTTACAAAAATAAAACGTTCTCTTAGTTACAGGTTTCCCAGAATGTCAGCAGAGGATATCTGGGTTTCCCTTAGGACGGTAAAATAATTCAGCTGGTAGTCAAAAGTAGGAAAAACTTTGAGCAATTATGTAACTGCATGCAAATGCTTTCATTAAAAGCATTAACTTTTTTCCTTTAAAATCCTACTAACATTTTAGTTAAAAAGCCAAATGTCCACAGTGAGCATAAACTATCCACTAAAAATATTTTGGCTACAGACATGTGCCTCAAGCAGTTCTGACATTTCTTAAGAAGCAAGATCCAAACAGAAATCCTCCCTGTACCAGCTGGGTGCAAAGTACCTGAAAGAACTATTATTCTACTTTCCTGAGAAGATCGAATCAGGAAGCCTTCTCCAGCACTGTCAATTTGACTCAGCTTAATACAGACCAACTAACAACTCACTTCTATTCCCAGAATCAGTGTATTCATTCATTTTAAAATATCACATCTTTAATATCAAACCCTACAGCCACATAAATTGTTATTACGTCTGCCTACTGGTGCCAATGCCCCAAAGGAGTAATTTTTTTTTTTTTTTTGCTTGAAGCACGACATAAGCTATCAACAGTAAAGGATTTAATCTGTTGCAAATATTGGGTCTTTCTACTCCTGCCAAGCTTGTTGTCATTCTTCAGTAAGCTAAAAGAAAAGCTAGCTCGAAAATTAAATTATAGCTGGTATTCTAGTCCAAATTCAAATAAAAATCAGATTAAGGTACTGGTATGAAATTGATTATCTCGGTCACCAGAGAAGAGGCAAAATCCATTTTCCTTGATGGATTTACTTGTTATTCTTGACCAAAATACACTCTTCTTGACAGAGAGGTGACAAATGTTCAACATTAAACATCTCTGAAAAAGATGCGATGAACTATCAACATTAGTAAACCACATTCTACAAACTGATCTTTGATACCTTCCTCTTTTACACGGTGTCACAAAGCCCTCTCATTTATTCATTATATAACTAAACTTGAAGTAGAAAATCCCAAGTCTTTAAAGTTGCTGCACTGCAATATTCCATCTTTTGAAGTGGTCCACAGCCTGTGATTTATCCTAATGAAGCCGTCCATGCAATGGGAGCTGGGCATACATCAGATCAGGATGCTCAGAGGATTAGAGCATCAGCCACATCTTGCCATGAACCTGACAGCCAAATAGAGCACAAACATCTAACAACAATTTTTTTAATAGCTCTTCCATTAACATACAGCATACTCGTTTGTTTTAGGAGTGTTATATCAATAGCATCACAGAACCTCAGTTTTTGACGGAGAGGGAAGCACCCGACAGTAGAGGCCTGTGGGACAGGTTCTGTTATCCAGTCTGCCTTACTTCTCCATAAACAAACCACCTGAATTTCCTCAGGCGAAGGGCACGGACCAGTACCTTTCAGTACCACAACACGAGTCCTCCAGCTATTCTTCAAACGTTAAACCACTGTTTAACATTTTACTGCTTTTAAGAAGTATAAAGCAGCGACAGGGCAAGAAAATCTCCGTAAAACAGATTTGCCCGACAGCAGTAGGTTTGCAATAAAGGAGAGAATATTAATACCGGGGGCAGGGAGTGAAGGGGGAAGAGTAGGGAAACTGTAGGGACACGGAGGATGTGGGGAAAGCTGTGAAAGCCCACGGCCGCGCGAACCCCGCGGGCTGAGGAGGCGGGGCGTGTCACACTCCTCACCCGCCGCCATCTTGGGCGCTCTCCAGCCCCCCCCCAGTGCTGTCAGCCCCGG
>WEKY01007718.1:58555-83239 GCA_013390045.1 Picathartes gymnocephalus
GGGGAGCCCCTCCGCAGCACAGCCCGGGCCCTCCCGCCCTCCGCCCGCCTCTTACTCGCTGCCCCAGGCGCGCCGCGCAGCAGCCGCAGAGCCATGGCCGGGACGCAGCCGTGCAGGAGGGGCAGCGCCAGCGCGCAGGCGCCCAAGGCGGCGGCGGCCCTAGCCGGCGGCGGGCGGCGAACGCGGCCCCGGTCAGGGTTGCTTCAGCGGCGTCACAGCATCCCCGTGCCGGTGGTCTGCTCACCAGCTCCGGTAAACAGAGGCGAACGGCGCCTGGGGAGCCACCGTCCCGATGAAGGCAGCTATGGGCTCATAGAAGTGCTCGAGAAATACGCTGTAACTCTTCACTCCTCGCCAAACCTGGAGCAAAGACGTCTTCTTTCCTCGATGCAGTGAAGAGTTTAGCGCTGCAAGAACCCGTTTTCCCTTTAATATGGAGTGCAGTCCAGCTCAGGGGTTTTTGGTTTTGTTTGTTTTTTAATAATAAAAGAATTATACATTGTTAAATAGTACACAAAGGCTGCTTAGGACATGAAGGAACTTTGGCTGATATCACAGTGACAGTGTCTGTGCTTTCAGCCAGCTTCTTTCAAATTTCTGAGTTTAACCAGTGAAGTTGCTTTTAACGCTCAGTATAAACCTAAGCCTGGCATAAGTAACACCTGTGTTCATGGAGTTGCGCTCCAGTTAATTAGCTACAGTTAATGTTTTCAATATGGCAACTTTTGCTTTTTGTCACTCTTCAAACTTCTCCAGCTAACCTTGTTCTTAGGTAAAACAGAATTCACACTGTCCACAGATACTAAACTGCAGAAGATAACTTGGAGATCTGAATCTAAAATAGCATTTTTTGTTCACATCTGAAAGCTTTACGAAAGTAAATCTTGGTAAATTAAAGAGCAGCAGCACTCCCTGGAGTTTACTGAGCTACATCTGGCAAAGCCTACACACTGAAAGTAATTAAATTTAACTGACTGCCTTACAAGTGACATTTTCTCATTCAGCCTTTTATAACACGGTTAATTAGACATTAGAGACCAAAAATAATGGGAACCCTTACCTTTATTCTAACAGCAAGATGCTGGGCCTCTAGATCAGAGAGAATAAAGATGAATGCAGAAAAAAACGGTCTGCCCAAAAGAAACAAGAAAAAGACCTAAACAGATCTCATCAGAGTTCAAGAACTTATCATTTATGTATTCAATACAATAAAAACATGAAATTCTTCCCTTAAAAAAACTTACCAAGCTTTCTGCAGACACCAAGTAATAGTAAGCTCTGCTCCTAAACCGCTTAACACAATCCAAGAAAAATCATACCTGTATGCATACATCATATGCAGATGCATACATGTCGAATTTCAAATGGTAAGAATGAAATAGCAGTGAAAGATTAATGAGGTACTGTTTATCCATCTAAAAATTAACTGTCTTCAAAAACAAATTTCTAGTCTTTATTTATTGTATTGCTGTAAAAATTCACTTGTAACTCCTGAATTATTCATTTCTAGATCTTTTGGCTAAGGAGGTTATAAATCTTAACACTGGTAAAAACAAATGTAGCATACCACAGGAATTTTCTACTTTGTGATTAAATGGAGTGTTTTCTTTTCGTGTTTTCCTTCCTCTGTTTATTGATCATTTATCTCTTGCACTGCAGCTTGCCTTGCAAAATGACACAAACAATATTGTATATAGCTTTGCTGTTCGAAAAAGTGGGGAATAAAAGACTTACAGCTAGAACAAAGCTTGTAGCAGGTCATTTCAGATGAGCCAAAGGTACTGGTTGTGGGGCTACCTGGAAAGCACCACAACCAGCACTACCCTGGGCAGCAGTGTACTGATATTGCCTAAATGCCCCCTCTGCCTCTGAGACCACGTCAAGAACCTTGGTTATCTGAACACCACACCTGGTCTGGGCTAGGCAAATAAAACTGGCTCGGAAACAAGGTTGTTTTGTGGTTACAGAGTAAGTTTTCTATCAATGTCAAACATCTTGGCTCTGCTGAAAAGCCTAGTGATTTCCAGTATAACATGAACTCTTTTTCCAAAGTAGTAGCCATTCCTAGATCTACAGGAACAGAAAGTTTAGTTTGTATCAAGGATTCAAACACAACCCAAGGAATTACGTTATATACACAAAATGGAAACAGAAGTTCAGACACTATGTCATTTTATGCAGTGATCTCCTAAATAACATCACTGAGAGCTTTTTGAAATAACAGTACCAGCCTACTGCTTTCAGGGAACAAGGGACTGACACTTCTCAAAAGGAATTTTAAGACCTCAGTTCTTACCTCTCATTCTGTAAGCAGCAAAATTATCTTTCAAGCAGCAGCAGGATACCTGCATGAAGGAGAGGTCACTATCGCTAAAGGAAGATGACGCCCTCATTCAAACAGAAGAGTGGTGAGATGGTGAGTAGCAGCACTTTACAGCTGCTACTGCATCAGATGACACTGACTTCTGTATACAGAAGTCTGTATTTTAGTCTAGGGAAGAGAAGGCAGAAAACTGCAGGAGTAGGGGGAACATGCCATGCAACACATGCACAGCTGTCCAAAATATCCCAGCCTGCATGTGCTGTTCAGAGAGCAACTGCAAGTGACCATACAGTCTTTAAGTAAATATGAACTTTCTATGATTCAAGGACATCATGTTGGGGTCATCACTACTGTCATCACTATGGTCTCACTACTGTCTCACTACTGGCAAACAGCACATTCCTTTTGGACTTTGGGATATCAAACAGCCCTCAGAAAAGCTACAGTACTGAGACGGCTACCAGAGCATATATGGAGTGGGCAATAAAAATTAAGGTAGAGAATGCATTTAAGGTTCTCTTAATTTGCCCTGTTCCTTGATAAACTTACATGCAAATATTACATGATTTCCTGCACCATCCGTTTTCCTCAAAGAAGAAATGCAATTCAAGCTGCCTTAAATGGATGGGATCTACTGTTCCCAAAAAAGTGGCTATTTCTGTCAGGATACTTCTGTTTTTCTGATCACAAAAGTATGCTTTACACGTTCAGATTTCCAGAGACAGAAAGCAAGACAGACATTTTTCAATAGCATGACAGAACCATCTAAATACTTGTTTACTAAGAACAGTTTAAAGTCTTCATTTTGAAGCAAGGAATATTTTGTAACTGTAGCTCCCTTAAACAGACATTCAAAGTTTAGCCAGTAGCCAAATCTGATAATGCTGTTAAAAAAAAGACAGTTGACATACCAGAACATAATTTAGACATTTAGAGCTTAATAGCAACACCATAATACAAAACTATGAATAAAAATAGGCATTGTTATAGTGAGAATGTATTAAAGGTATCTTTGTGTCATAAGGACTTGCCTAATACGACTCTAATAAAACACTCTGTGGTGTACACATTGCTGAACTGTAGATGCTCAGATGCTCATTTGTAAGTTACAGGGAACCCCCCCATATATTACAGACTATTATACAACATTCCATATCAAATGCAAAATCACTTCATTATAAACTATTATTGCTATATTAATTTCAAAAGTACAAAATTATTAATTATATACAAAGAAGCCTCCCCAGAATTTTGGTAGTTAGCAGAATATTTCAGTTTCTTTAATTGCTTTCATTAGAGTAATTTGTTCATTTTATTAACACTGGATGCAATAACACAATGCTAAAAATAAACATGCATTATACAACAAATTTATATTTTTAAAAAAATGTTCATTACAATTAGTGTACAATTAGTGAATGCACATGTAACTCTTTCCTCCCACCTTTAGTGAATTATTGTTTGAAACAGAGAAAAGGGGTGGAAGGAGAAACCAAACAATGCTATTCAGCACCAGTAGAAAGTCAACAGACCTTTAACATTCCGGTATATCAAAAACATTTTATCTGTGTCACTAAACAGGTAGAGTTTACAATATTGTCTCATTTGAAGATGTATTGATTTATATTTACAATACTTTATAGTCAATAAAACATTTTAACAATATTTTAAAATTGCTTAAATTCATAAAAGTATTGCAGAAATTTATAACATTTACTTAGTTTAAGTACATACAAGGAAGTCCATGTAAAATTGTCCATGTTGATCTGAAGAACTGACAGAGTAAGGAACCATCTTAATACAGTTTGCAAAACCCCAATTATTTGAAGGCAGCTATCATTGAACATTCAAAAATCCTTAGTTGCCATTTGCTTCTGAAAATAAAAGTTCCAGTAATAAAATTTGAGTATGTAAACTAACGTGTTTTTGAGATCAGTAGAAAATATATTCCCACAGGCATAACATATTTAACAATGACAGTAATGATTTTGTAGAAAACTGTTAAGCTATAGCAGATAAACTCATTTTCAAATATCCCGTATTTTAGCAGCTCATTGTGTTTCCAGTTAAACTTCCTACAGTGCTAAAATACGACAAGTGAACACGTAAGACATTGTTAGAATTTTAAAATCCAATTTATTTATTTTTGGCATCTAAAGCCTTTTGTAAAATGTAGCCAAGTAACATCGACTTCTGTTGTCTGAGCCAATAACCAACCAACCAAAAGTACACACTGTGCTTGAATCTCCAAATAATTAGGTACCCAAAATTAAGAAAAAGTAATAGAAAAGTAAAAAGAACAAAATAAAAAAATATTGCACAGTCACATTACCTAGAAAGTAAAGTTGATGTTAAAAAGCCCTAAGTGTGGATGATATAAATTATCTTCCATATAAAAAGTATAAATATCTCTTAAAATACAGCTGCAGCTATACTTTAACACCACACATTATCTGAATTCATCTGTTAATGAGGTAATAACCAAGTCTCTTACAATGCTTTTCTCTACTGAAAATATTTTAGGGCAGCAACAAGAAAGAATTTTTCTAAAAATATTTCTGAATCAAGAACAGCAATGTGTGCAGCTCTCCCTATGAGAGAATCTGCTGTATTGGGTAATGCATTAATTACATTATAACGAACCAAATTACATTCTTTATTTTGAAGAACTGGCAGAAGCAGGTTCTGGATCATTTCAGCATAAATTGGTCCTGTAGAGGAAAAGAGAAGTTGTACTGTGTGAATTGCCAGAAATAAACACAATTCTTTGACCTTGAATTCAAAATGAACACATTTCAGAGTAAGAGAAGTAATGGTATGTGTTAGGAAATGTGGTTCTGTTAAGATAGAATATACAGAAAGTTTGATTTCCTCTAGAAATGTTGGAAAAATAATTCGAAGCTATGTGTTTTAGTATTTGTACATTTATAGTGACAATGTACCCATGGTATTAAATTTTTACACTACATAAAACTTATTTGTCAATATTAGAATGCAGTTGTGCTAGGATATCTCAACAGCAAATACAACAACTGACCCTAAATGATTATGGAAAAATTACCTTTTCTTTCAGTGCTACTATTAAGCCACAGCTAAATACAGCCCAGGGCTTGATGCTACAATTTAATATCCTCAAAAATCAAAATTATTTGTCCTCCCTGTCCATGGAATAGTGCATCAAGGGCTGTGTCTATCTCACCTAACTTTGAGTGAAGCCAGTGAGCTAGAAACCTGTTCAGTCTCATCTCCATCTGCATGTAATAGAACAGGACAGATACAGAGAGTAAGTCAGCCTCCACGTGGATTTTCTCTCTACTACTAGAAAGTAAGCCCAGAGTTTCTAAACACATAATAGAGGTGCCTCAGTTAAGCAGCCAAAATTAATGGGAGGAGATGGATACATGTGAAGTTTTAACCTGAGCAGTTTGTTTATTTTGCAGGATATTTATTACCTGATTGTTTATCCTTTAAAGCTGTTTTACACATCTCAATGCGAGCTGAGTGATAAGGAACATAACGATCTTGCAGAGATCCTACTAACACAATATTTTTGAAGTAATGAAGACCTACAAGAAAAAAAGTATCACTTATAGCAAATGCTTTGATCTATTAGTACAGAATAATTAAACATTTTACGACTGATATTTGGCACTAATTTATTACAAGATCTTGCACAAAAAGGGAGAAAAACCAATTACAATAGGAAGAGCCACAAAATAATGAGATGTTTGGTACCAGCCTTTCCTGTACATATTTAATACACATGGCCATGGCTCAGTTGTAAAGTTTTGCATTAAACTGCATATGGTTCAAACCTCCATCTTGTTTCCTAGGAATACAGTGACTGCTTTCTGGCTATATGGAAGAGAGTAAAGCCTCCACATCACTTAAAGAAACCTAAAGATGGATGGTGCCTTATCTTCACTGATGTTTCAGACAATAGCTGCATTAGCATTCATGCCTAGCACCAACACATACATGATATCGCCCACCTAGGGCCTCTATTAGGCACAGCCTCACTGTAAGGTTTAACCAGCTTGAGCACAGGTGCAGAATCCACTCAACACAACCCCTGAAGTATAATTATACCTTTATAACTAAACCCAGACTTCCTACTTCTTGGACAAGCACGCTAATAGTAGAATGGTGCAAAGGTAGAACACCCAGTAATGACAGTTACAGTCCCTAAATACATTTAACTGTTACATTTTCTCTAGAAAGCTACAGCAGATTTCTGGTGCTGCCCGTCTGCTTTAGGCCAAACACAATGGAGCACTTTAAGAAAATAATTTGCCTTAGAACAGCCACTTCTGAGTATCATATTTTAGACGTAAGTATCAGGAATCTTTCACCATGAAAAAGTGTTTGATCAAAATCTTCAGCAGGAGCAAAGAAAGTATATAGGGTGTTTCATAAGATAAGTGAGTTTTACTGTTTACCTATTCTTCATCCATTTTGGGATTAAGCAACAGGATGATGTGTTTAACATGTATGTTCTTCGGTAAATTTGCAGTCTAGAGCCACCATACAACAATGTAGCTGAGACCTTGACCCTCAAAACACCACCTGCTGGATCCACAGCAAGTTTTAGTTTTTGCTGCTGTAGGGATTTTCCCAGATGCAAAGCCAATGTCCCAACAAGACACCACATTAAGAAGTAACACGTTTCAATTCATCTTAGACCCCTATTTTCCTATATGATTACAAAAATCAACAGAAGTTGGAAAATTAGGGCTGTACTTCTCAACAGTGTTGTCAATCTCTTGCATGTACCCTGGGGTTAAATGACTTCTGGAAAGACTTATGTTTAGAATCCCTGTAGAGACCAGTACACAAATTCTCTGTACTGAGAACCTGAAAAGAGGAATTGTGCAGGTTGGGCAATCACAAATGCCTCTCACCTTGTGTCTGAGAGTCAAGCACAGCCAATGCTGTATGCCCACTGAATGAAGAAAGAGATGGCAGGACAGAAGCAGGCCTTGTACAGATATCAAAAGTTAAAGGCACCAACATCTACCTTGTACATACAGTACTCACCCCTCAAAGGAAAACTTTCTTCCTTCTCTATGAGGGAAGTGAAAAACTCAATTTCTTTTCCCCTTATCTAAAATTATTAATATTTCATATCTCTTTCTCCTTTCTTCTGCAGCCTTTCCTTCTCCCTTACATTGAACTCACTGAAGGACCTGGAAACAAGATGCTGTATGAGGCTGTGGCCCAAAATACAGCTCTTTCCATCTTTTTGGTAAGAAAGAAAAAAGCAGTAACTGAGCCTGAAGACTTTTATATTCCTTCTACCATTTATGGGGAACAAAGCCTGAAATGCTTTATGACTCTTGAGACGATGCTATCCAGGTCTTTCAAAAATCCTGTCATATAAAGGTCTGTCATCAGAAAATGTGTCACATTTCTACAGTAGTACTCAAATAACAGTGTTGTAGTCATGTAGTCATGTTGAGATACGTAGACATAAAAACAATGGAATATTAATTTTTCTAAAGCCAAGTGATTAATTAGTCTGATTATCTCTTAATCAGGAGACCCACAGTCTTATTCAGCATCCACTGTGTAACTTTTCACATAACTTCTGTTTACAGTCAAACATTTATTTTCAAAAGACTGCAAAGGCTAAATTGAGTTCACCTTTAAATAACAGTTCAGCTTTAAATACTACCTTATCATCAGCAAAATCACTTTGTGATAGTAGATTCTGAAGAGAAGGGTCAAAAAACCCCCATGTTTTTCTAAAGTCAATTTTTGATCAATAGTCCTATCTTACCTATGATTTTTCTTCTTGTTCGTTATTATTTTCTTCTTCTTCCAAATCCTGTAAATTTTATATTCAAGCACCTAAAGAGCTATATGTCAGTCTTTTCCTGCCCGTATCTCTGTACTTCGTTCCTCTTAACAAAATTCAAGCTGTGACAGCCTAGAAGTATTTTGACATAGGAGTGTGCCTGGATTTTTCACAAAACATCACAAGCATCTCTGGCTCCACAACTGCTTGACTGACACACATTCAGAAACATCTGTCAGATGAATTCTCAATAATTTTATAATACTTAATGGAAACTACCCCCCTGCTGGAACATTATCCGGTGGCAAACTTTCTTGGCCAACAGGTGAAATAAGAAAATTCAACCCAGAGAAAACTGTATGAATGATATAGTATGAATAATCTAATAGGGGTTTTAACTAGTATGCTAAGTACAACTTCTCCTTCCTTTATGAAAATGAGTTTTTGTTTTCCCTGACCATCTTGATGAGGTAATAAAAGACTAGTTAGCAAAAACTTTAAAGTAGAATTTTACACTTATAGTATAGATAAGAAAGGCAGATACAGAAACAGGTAATCCTAAATGTGTACAAATGTACAGGACTTGCCACACAGTGGCTCATAGATGGATGTTAAAAAAAATCCCCGATTTATCTGTTGGTATAGTGGCTGCACTCAGTTTCTGCTCATTAGTTAGGAAGCCAAGTCTCAAAGCAATATCCTACCTCTGCAACAAAAATGGTTTACTGTTTACTTTACTTGAAGAATACAGGACTAAAGTAACTCTTAAATGTTAAAACTGAAACAGGAGCTTTTTGAAAATTGTTTCTTTTTTTTAGGTTTCCTATTCACATTTATACACAGTTGCTTTTAAGAGATAGGAAGCATTAACAAAGCTTACCTGCTTTTTTACTAAGTTTATATAAGAATGTCTGTCGTGGATCTGAATGGTCTCGACAAGTCAATTGCAATAAAGAACCAGACTTCTTCCATTTCTGCATAAACCACAGTCCTGCATTTTTAGGTACAACATGAGTATAGATCCACAATAGAATATGAAAACCAATTAAACGTAAGTATAATATGTAAAGTTCATAACAGCCTCTCAGATGTTAATTTTACTTTTCGTGTAAGCATTGTCAAGCTCAGAAACAGTTTAAGTTTTCATTTTCTTTCCTGTCATCTATACAATGAAGCATGAAGGCCTTTACTTCCACTAATGTACATACCTCCCCACACCAAAAAGTGTAAATACAGTAATGTTAGCCAGAATATACACATTCTATTTCAATAATTTACATAATATTAGAACAGTTTGATGTTCAAAAAACAACAGGCATTACTTCTCCGATTTCTAAACTGAACTCATTAAACATAACTTGAAAAAAGGAAGCAGAATTTTCTCACAGGAATATCATAGTATAACATCTTCTATGGTGCTATATTCTCTTTATTAGTCAATGAGCCAGGTGGCTAACTGGCTTTACAGAAAATCTTGCCTCCCTCGCCATGCATATCTGCAGAAAACACTGCAGGTTATAAGGCATTTTTGAGAGAGAGAAGACATCAGTAGTTCAGAATTATTTTAATTTATCTTATCTAATTGTTTAGCAGATTAAGTATATTCAAATTCAGTTTACAATAAATTGAGCTCAACAGATTAAAACTGGAGTTTATTTATGCTGTAACAGAAAACCTGAACCAAACATACTGGAAAATACTTATGCCAATCATCTCTTGCACATCCTTTTATTGATACTTTATTTTTATAACTCTTCTCTCTTCTTATAACAGTGAAATATGCAGTTTCTCTTAATCACAGTAATGCAGAAACATGCACCCCAAATGAACTTGCTAAGTGCATTTCAAAGACAAGATCTCCCCTAAACTTATACTACTGAAAATAATACTTCACCTGTATTAACAAGAGCACTGCTATTGTAGAGGGTACCAAGATGTGGTCCAGACAGAGACAGGAAGGTATGAAGTTTGTTGAGGTAATACTTAAATCGATGTCTTGTGAGCACTGAACGGATTATTAAATTACCCAGTGAGTGTCCAATAAAGCTGTTTAAAAAGAAAAAGCAATATAACATGGAATTTTATGGCAGGATTCTTTTTTTTTCTTTTAACAGAGAAAAAGAAAACTGGCGTCATGAAATGCTAGAAGACCATAGGAAAAAGTTAATGAAAAGTTTCTATTCAGAACCTGTATTTTATGTCATAGAGAAGGCATAGCTTGTCCATATGTCTCAAGCTGCACAAACTCATTACAAACATGTTCTGGACTCCTCCAGAAATATTTTATACAGCATTTTTGAAAAGCTAGCAAAACCAAAGTACCCTTCCACCAGCATCTAGCACCCAAACCCAAGATTATTTCTAGGTTCATTTCTCTTAGCACCAACTATTCAGAAAATATTTTATGAGCTGTGCATGACTGAAAAAATCATTACTTTGGCATGTGATGGCACTCAATAAGGTAGTCCTAATAAGGGGGTACACCAGTACTTAACTGAACCTGATTAAAAACAGAAGCAACATCTCAGATCTGCTTAGCAGTTGGACCAAAAGAAGTGATTATCATATTGAGCAAGCAATTGAAGAATATATCTCTGTCAGGAGAATATTACTTTCAGGTGTTTCCCTGGTTAAGCAATTCAAGGGAAAGAGGGATGGGACCCTTTAGCTTCTTCTATTTAAGGATAAATATTACTTAATCTGAGGTGCTTACTGTCATATATGCAAGTCTATATAAAGCATTTATTTAAAACAGACACTACAAAATTAAGCAATTCTACTTATTATGCTTACAGATCCCTGCTGAGGTAAGGACCACACCAGACTAGGCACTGACTTAAAGAGTATATGGTAGGGACCAGACTCACAACATCAGAATGAAAAAGTGCCTTCCTGTGTTACAGATGCAATCCCAGGATATGGTGAAAACAGAAAACTATCCAAAATGATGTATAGTAGAACTATCATTGCTGGATCACACATGTGCTACAATATTATACCTCTGACATCATCCTTCCTGTTTGCTCTGTATCACTGCATTCATCAACAAAAGTAGCTGAAACAAAGCTTCCTGTAACATCTGTGTAAAATACAGTGCTAAAAGACTACTTGACTGTTTAAATGCTTCCCAAGCAAGAATTGCTGCCACGGAAAACACCAATTTAAAGGTAAATAAAAAATTCAAACAATTGGTTATAGAATGGCAGAACCACCCTGACCTCCTAACCTCCAAAATAATTATGCATTTCTATGACAGAAAAAGGCTTTTGTCCATTATTAATACATAGTTAAAGTATGTATGTATTTTCTTCTCAGTTCCTTTTACTACTAGATTTTCAAAATTATTTGGATGAGAAATTCTTTGCTTCAGATTGCTATATTTCCCTAATTTTGAAATGAAAGATTATGTATCCTCTGTAGTGTCAGCACAACAGCAGTGCATTTGCAAAACAAAACACTGAGCTGCTCTCTTGAATACTAAAATTTAAAACTATTCCCTTGAAGTACATCATAAAATCCACACAAGAACAACAAAACCACAGATTTCTTTAAGAACAAGTAAATGCCCACAGAAATTTAGTTGATCCTGAAGATGATCTGCATGATGTAACTGCTGTTGAGTAAAACAGATTGTTTTCTAAAGAAGATCTGAACATTAGCAGAGATACTCTCTTGACAGTTCTCCTACAGTTCAGACAGTATTTACTAAAAGTCATAAACTCTTATATTGTACCATAACAAAGGGCATTTTCTATGAAAAACGCAACAATCCATCTATCAATTCTATCATCCCTAAGAGCAGGGGCATACCTAACCAAAACCAGGTGCTCACAATCAGGTATGCAAATGTATATCAAAGATTAAAAACTTGTACTTAATTTGAAAAGCCTTAGAAATATAACAAAGGTTACAGTAATATGTTGTGGTCCAATTCAGATGCTTAGATGAACACATAATAAGCCTTAAATTTGTTTTTTAATAGAGAAAGGTTTAACAATTTGCTGAAATCAAAAAGGGGGGGAAAAGGAAAATCCTTCAAACAGGGTCTTGAAAGTGTAAGACAGGAATGTAATCCATCCTACTTATGGGATGCTCTGCAAAAACCACGAACACTAGGTGGCAATATTACAATCTTCTGAATATTTCATTAACACACTGAAGTTAACAGAATTATAGTTTTTATACATGCTTTATGATACAAGTCTACCAATTCAGATAATGTTAGAAAATCAGACACAGCAAAACCTCATTATTCTGTGCCAATAAACAAGAATCCTGTCCAACTATAAAAATTCATGGAAGAAAGAAAAGTCAATCAAGATTGATAATCAGTGAGGTGCTGAAACAACAAACAGATGTTTTAATAGATACATTGCATTAAAAATTTTTCCTTTTTTTTATGAGCAACTGTTACTTAGGGAAGAGAATGACAAGCTGATTAATCTACCTGAGGTCAAAGTCCAATACAAGTCATCAGAAATTTATGTAAGACCTGACATGTGCAAAACGGTTTCTGAAACTACACTGTAAGAGCAGGTGGTTTATTCCTCAGCTGCCTGGTTACCTGGGAATGCTTCCATCCTCACAGATACTCAGAACTTGAATGGGTATGACTGTGCAATTTGACATGCTTCAAAGTTGCATTAACTTTGATGGTGGCATTGCTATGACTGGTCCAAATGACCTCCAGATGTCCCCTCAACCTAAAGCCTCCTGTGATTATTTACTAAACAATTCTTTTATAAGGCAAACTGCATTTATTTTGAATCAAGCTTCCAGGGTATGCTTGCTGCATGCCTGTAGTGAGTACAAAGATTTTGTTCAGAGATGAACGAACGTACTAGATGATGAATTGCTGCAATAACTGGTATTAGCTCTGCAAGTACCAAAAATGTTTACTGAAGCTGACACTATTCCAATGGCACAGGGAGTGTCTTTTCTCAGTACAGGAATGTAGCACAATAAATTGGATTTTGCCATTACTTGAGAGCATGAGACTCTCCATTTACCCGAATAAAGGACAGAATCTCAGAACATCTCTGGACTTGTCTTTACCCGAGCTGATTTTAATTTGTTTAAGCTGTGACAACAATCATCTGCCAGTGAAGTATCAAGTCAGGTCTAAAGTTGTTTTAGTTTCACTACAGTTTCTATTAATAACAAGTATTTATTCTATGTGGCTTGAACTGTGTATCACCAGAACGAAGTGTGGTGTGGAGGAGTGTAGGTACAGGTGTATGGCAGAGGTCCCCAATGGTCTATTAATGGCCACTTCAGGAGCACTGCTGTGTAACTCAGGAGAAAAAGCTGGCATTAGGGATAACAGACAATGGGAGGGGAAAGAAGAGTAAGTGGGAAACAAAAGAAAGACTATATGGGCCAACTGGAAATATAGAAATAAGAAATTAATCTATCCAGACCCAAGGCCAAGGAAGCTGGAATTCCCACCATGAACATCATTGTCCTTATACTGAAGCCCCGGGATGCTGATGTCCAACTTCTTAAGCAAGACAGAATCCACCAATCTTAGGATGCCAGCTTTTTTTGCCATACCAAATCATAGATCTGGAAACTGATGTCTATTTTGATTGGGTTATGGAGCAGCACTTGTAGAGAGAACACTTCCTTTAGGAGATAGGAAGATTTTATGAGGAGAAGCCAGCATCATTCAGGAGGCCAGAGATAACCACTACAAGGTCTGCTTTCTACAGTGGCATAACCAAAATGAGGCAGGAAAGCATCAGCTACTTCAGCAGAGGATTTCTCAGCGGTACTTTCCCAGGCTTTCTGAGTCGTCCCTTCAAGGCCTTGCATAGAGGCACATGTCTTTGTCAAAGCTCTCTCATGTAGCTACCAGAGAACAGCTACAGGATTCGCTGGCAGATTTAACTTTCTCATAAGAAAAGTTTAAGTTGAGAAATGAAAACTTCTGCTTCAGTAGGGCCCAAGACAACAATACATCTTTGTTGGAGGATAGGTTTTTCTTTCCTTTTGTTCCTTTTCACATATAGAATTTTTTCCCATAAGTTGCTAAGAAACACTAACGACTGGGTACTTAAGAAGAACAAAAGAAGTGGCCAGGCCCGGGCGGGGGAGAAGGGCATTCTGTTTACTGTTCTGGCTGGGAGTTTATCTTGGAGGGCAGTGGGGGGAGGTATCTCAAGAACTGGGCTGGTAAAAGGCGAGGCTGGAGCAGCTGCTTGCTCTTGCTCTCTCTTGGCTTCAGAGGAGAAGGCTTGGGAGTGCTTTTGGGGAGACGAGTTCCTTGCTGCCAAGAGCGACTTTCTTCTGCTGTGGGGTGAGCCTCTGCTCTGAACTGGGACCCACTGCCATCTGCTTGGGTGCCCGGGATCCTGAGCTCACCTCTCCCTGCCCTGCTGGGAGCCGGGCTGCCCCTGCCCTGCCTCCGCCACTCCTTCAGCACTGCTCTGGGTTTCACTGCGCTGCAGCCCCTGCTCCCCCTGCCTGCCGAGACGTCCTGCNGGGCACCGGGACCGACTGCCCAGGGGGTTTGTGAAGCAAAGCCTCTCTCTCTCCCACCCCTCCCCGTCCCGGCCGAGCCGCCATTGCCACGCGCTGCTGGAGCTCGCGCCACAGCGCCCCCTGCAGCCGCGGGGGAATCATCGCACCTGCCCTGACCACCCAGCACCACCAGCGCCCCCTGCCGGCTGTGACCGTCACTGCACCCAAGGGGACAGTGCTTGCAGGCCCAGAGGGCTGGGTCCGGGTTCCTGGTGCTGTTTGTGGTTAGTGCCATAGGAGTTGTTGTTTGTTTGCTTTATTATAAATACTAGTAAAGAACTGTTATTCCTATTCCCATATCTTTGCCTGAGAGCCCCTTAATTTCAAAATTACAATAATTCGGAGGGAAAGGGTTTACACTTTCCATTCCAAGGGAGGCTCCTGCTTTCCTTAGCAGACACCTGTCCTTCAAACCAGGATAACCTTAAAAAGGAAACTAAATTAAAAATATATAGTTTTTTTTTCTTTCAAATGACGAGTAACAAATAAAAGTGAAAAAATATTTACAAATTGGAAGTCTCATGAGAGAAGCAAACCAAAAGCAAACAAGAGTTCAGTTCTCAGGTATGAACCATGAGAAGATAAGTGGATAGGTTTAATCATTACAGTCTTCAGACAACAGCATGGGAGAGAAGATCCTGGTGTGTGCTGGTGGGTTACAAAACTCTTCTCTCCAATACCAAGGGTCTTACCATGTAGTCTGTGAAACAAAAATATCATCACACAGTGCTTTTTAAATTTTTAAATCAACAGCTTAGACAGAATTAAGCATGTCAAATCTTACCTATCTCAAAACAAAAACATTTGTTTAAATGGTGAGATAATGTTTAAATGTTTTAGATGTTTCCTCCAGCTAAACAAGGCCTATCAAACACATGTGAACACAAAAAATTGTCAGAAACACATGTGACTAGCGAGTCAAAAACCTTCTGGATGTATAATGCCTAAAAAAATGGATTAAGTCAGGCTTGAATTTTCTCCTTTCATCTGTTGATGAGCTAACTTCAGCAACCCTGCTGAGTTAGTAAGGTAGTCTGCCCAACTGGTACACCATGCTTTGAGAAAATAAATGCAATGGGCAAAGTAAATGGAAAACAGGAATGCATAGACTGTAGTAAGCCCTGTAATAAAATGTAAAACATGTTCTTTAGCAGATAAAACAATCAGAAAACATAAAAAATAATGAAATATATTTTCATGCAGCTGCCATTCAACATCACAGGTAAGATGAAAGTGCCCTGTAGGAGTGACGAGACCAACAGTCTGCCATGTCATACTTGGTGAAGGGACTATAAAATCAGAAGGAAGCTAACTTCATCCTGGCATAGTGCTATTACAGGTTCCTTCAACGTTCTCAAAATACTATCTTTCATACTGCAGAATGCTATTATGCAGGATTTGTGGAAGCACAGGACAGCAATTCCTTAAATTCCTTAATCTTTCCCCTAAAACCACCAACAGATGAGCTTACAACATTGTTCAGTCTTCTTTCATCTGGCAATTCCCTCTCTCTCCATTGTCCTCCTTTACCCTACTCCTCCCCCATCCCAAATTGCTTTTCCCATCTCTCTTTTGGCCTGCTCCTGAGCATCACAGTTTAAAACAACCCAGGGCTCTCAGTTTACTTCTGCAAATAGTATAGAACAGATATTACCTGATTTTTGAAAGGGGTAGATTATAAATTTGTATATATTGTATAATTTCATCTAAAAGGCGATCTGTCATGGAATCAAAATCAGCAAAGGTATCATTCTGTAAAATAAAAGAAATAAAAAATAATAACTGTATTTTCTAATGCAGCAATATACATTCTGCATTCAGTCTGAATTCTTACTCCCCAATGTTTTGATCAACAGCACACAAATAAAAGCATCGATATTAACTTGGAATACAAACACTACATCTAGTTATAAATTTTTCATGTCATTTTCTTGGAACATGGAATAAAGTGATACACATTTTACTGTAAGACTAATTTCTTCTAAAACACCAAAACAAATCTTAACATTACACACCCAGCCTTACTTCTAAGTTGTTCTCTACACCTATCTGTAGTGAAACAGAAGACCAAACTGCATATTTAGAATTAAATCACACTGCCTATGAAATAGAGATGAGACAATTACTGCAACAGCAGTCTATATTAATACCGGTTATTCAAAATGAAACAAACAAACAAACAAACAAAATCCTTAAGGCCTTATCCCCAGTTCATAGCTGATTCTCTACAATGATCAGCAGTAAGAAATTAAAAGAGATAGGCAAAGCCAGCCTAGAACTTATCAACACAAGTTCTAAAGGATCTGTGCTAAAATCTGTAGTGTTCAACATATTGGTAAATGATCTGGGAAAGGAAAGAAGGAGATGAAATATCAGTTTGTAGACAAAACTAAATATCCAGGCTAGTAAAATCTAGAACCAACCAGAATTTCAGAAGAATCTTATACTACTGCATGCCCAGGTGAGAAAATGGCAAGAAATGCAAACCAGTGTTAGACAGGGAAAACCAGCCCTAACTGTATATGTGAACAATAATCTATACATCTGTGTTGCATATAATCAGCTATGTTAGGAAAGCAAGGAAAGAAAATAGCATTATAGCATTTTGTCAGTCCATAGTGCAAAAGCATCTTAAGTGCCCTGTCTAGTTCTGATCATTTGATTTTAAATGACAAGAAGTTTAAAGTGGGCCGGGAAGGGTATCATGGATGAACAGAAACTGTTTCACATCTAATTGTAAGAAATAATAAATGGACTAAGTCTCTTCAGTTGCCTCGCGAGGGAGAAATTGTACTTGTTTATAAAATATGTGAATAACTGAAGCAGTGCTTGAGGAATGATTACTGAGCATTTTTTTCCAAAACAAGCTGTAAGGTAAATTATTTCAATTTGCTTTTTTACAACTGAATTACTAATGTGTACAAACCACAGAATTGATCTCAACTGTCTGCTATGGATACAGAAGTAAAACCATTCAAAAAAGAATCAGCCAACATTAAGGAGAAAAGTCTGTCAGTAGCTATTAGGCTCAGTGGCCTCAGTGGAACCCACAAATCAGGAAGTCTCACAGCTGCTGACTATAGGGATAGAGAAGAGAAAGCCTGGCTTGGTGCCTGTCCAACCTGTTTCACAAAGCATCCTAGCAGCTACTGCCAGAAAAATGCTAGTGCACTAAATGAAGCTTTTGTTTGAGCCATTGACAAGACTTTGTCCTAGTTCATCTCTGAAGTATGTCTAATACAATATGTAATGCACACATACACGCAGACAAAAAAGTAAAAATTGGTCTTTTGTGCTTTGTCAAGTTTACTTCATCAGAAAATAATAAAATTCACAACAGTTTAACACAAGAGATAATTTGATATTGGTTCAGTGTTATGAGGTAGATCTTGCAGTATGCTGACAAAAGAACAAGAGATATGAATTTTGTATTTCTCAGATCCTCTGAAATAACACATCTCCCTTCTTGCCACACCAGTTTTCACTATTACCATTTTTACCACTAGTATTGAGCATATTTTAGCCACAATCCAAACTGCTTATGCTGAGAACTTGGGAGACACAGTACACACAACAAATGGATAGCAACAAAAGTTACACCTTAAAATATTTACCTTCAATACCATACAAGATTTTGTAATTACTTTGACACAAGCCACAGATCAAATCATGGATTCCAGGGGAAAACAATAAAAATAAACAAAATGTAGTAAACATTAAATAAACGTGTCTGAAGGTTTACACTGTTCTTTTTTAGTTGGCAAATACCTGATTCCTTTCAGACATAAGAAATTCAATTCTTCCTCCAGGCAGCCCTAGCTCAATGTAAGTCTTCACTAATCTTAGATCTGCGCTGTTACCTTCAAAAGAAAAACAATCAAGAGTCAGATTCTGCAAAGCTAACTTGCAATAAAAGCACTCAGAATACTGAAATTAATCTCTAGCAGAACTTTATATTTAAGCACAGCTTATGATATTCTCAGCTCTAATTAAAATTCAGTAAGACTTTGAAACATAAACTACAATGTCAAATTGACAAAATCGTTTATGAAAATGACATTCGATGCAAACACTTTTAAAAAAGCAAGGATATAGGAAGTCATGTTTGATTTTGTCTTAGCCTCCAACTGATACACAGCACTGTGAACATTACATTCTTGGAAATCTAATTAATTTTGATAAACCCAATTAAAGAACACAAAGTGAGCTTAAAGAATTCAGTGAAGGAGTATTTTCATAAAATGAAAAGGCAGAAAAAGGCAGAGTGAACTGTCAGGAGATAATGATACTTTTAGACTGGTATCCAAAACAACAAATACTAGTTTAACTAGCATCCTGAAGATTTTTCCACATCAATAGTTGTGGATACTTCTGAAGAAAGAGTAGCCTTTCTGCCTTAATTAGAGAACAGGATTTTTATTTACATCTGTCATTTATAGGAAATAGCTTGTATAAGCTCGCCATTTCATAAGAAAATTCTAACTATGTGGACTTTCCTAAAGCTTCAAACACATGTTTTTTTTAACAACAGGCTTCTTGGTCAAGTTAAAGTTTGTGCCACTTCTACATACAATAGCACATGAATATTTACACTAGAAAGAGGGAATACCTCTGAGTCCTATTTTTATAAGTACTTAACAAAGGCTGCTTTCTGCCCAAATGAGAAAAGAAAAACTACGCTGTTATTTTATTTTTTTAACTTAAGAATTTGAAAAATGAAGAAGGTGCCTATGCAGTGTTGGTGCAGTCCAAAACTCTATTCTACTTCCTCCTTGTGTTTCTTTACATTGTTAATTTAGGAAGTGTCTCAAAAACCCACAAAAGCTAGAGGGGACATTATTTCTTAAAATGCATATACGTCTTAAACTAAAAGCAGGTGAATATATTCAACCTATTTAAACTTCACAATTTCAATTAGCAAGAGATTTTCTCACTTCTACCACAGTAGGATCTTTGTCCTTGGAAACATTCAAAAACCCAACTGGGCTGCATCCTGGGCAACCTGCTGTAGGTGACTGCTCTGAGCAGGGAAGTCGAATGAGACAATCTTCAGTGATCCTTTTCACCCTCAACCACAAGGTGATTCAGTGACTTAACCCTTTAAAACCTTATAAACTCTTGACTGCATTTCACATGTACTATTTCTTTTTCCTAACAAGATACACATATTTCATTTTCCTTGACAACACAGCAATTCTAAAGAAAACAGTTTTGTCAGTAATTCCATTCTATTACCATAACATGGACAAATTCCTTTATGACAAAAAACTGAAAGATACATCTGATGTGAACTATGGCATTAAATAGATTTATGTGTAGGAAAGTTTTATTAAAGACAGAGAATTCTTAATTTAAAAGATTTTATGGAATATGTTTTCAAGTATAGCAGTACAATGTCAGATTCCCATTTCCCTGCAGTGAACCTATTTCAGGTTCAGTTCAGAGTTCCAATGACCACAGCTAAATCTCACTGGTAATCTGAACTGCTTTCTTGTAGAGCATCACATTTCCCAGCATACCATCTAGGCCATGGACACAGACTATCAGATGTACTCCTTCTTCTGAACACTCATCGTCTTCCATACTGAAATAAGGTATTGAAGAAGCCAGTTTGAAAACATCACTATACATAAATCCAGGAAGTTTAAGTTGCCTCAATTCTTCTTTAGCCTGCAGGAAACTGAAACAAAGAAATACTTATCTACTATTGCTAGATAAATGTGGGGTCTTCCAGGATACAGTTTTTAACTGTCATTTTGCTTTGTATTCTATGTAATTAATATGAAGGAAAATATATTTATCAAATTACTATTTTCACAAAATAAGCCATTTCCTCAAAACATTTTTACTGCAGATTCCTACAGCTCCTTTTCCTCTGTAAGAAAAAACCCTATCTCAAGATCTACTCTCTTCTTTTCTTTGACCATCTTTGCAAACTCTCAAGTATTTCTGAAACCATTGAAGATTCTGGGTTCATTGTCGTCTTGAACAAGCAACAGCTTTGTTTCCATGTAATAAAAAAATTATAGAAATTATAACCAATTGGAAGTCAAGGTTACAATTTTCAGTGACTTTTGATAATTCTTGCCAAACCCATTTCTTAGGTCAGCAGAGAGCTGGAGTCAGTGCTGTCATGTCTCACTATTCCTGTGAGACAGGTTCCTGTGGTAGGCTGAATAACTGATACCTGCTTCTGAAACAATCAGATCCAGACTTCTGATCTTTTACATATTCTATGAAGGCACACACTATAAGGTTTTTAATAGCTGAGATCCTCATGTGCTAGGAGCTCCTTGAGTTTGACCCTTTCTTCCACTTCCCTTAGTTTTTGTGTATGACCTTCCTAATTGCATATCAGTTTCCCTGCAGCACATAAAGCTTTATGCTTTCTTATGCTTCCTTCTTAATCCATCTGCTCTGCATGATCCCTCACGGCGTCATGCTGTACCCCATCCTCTTCTGCCTGCTCACTGTTTCCCTCCCATTCTACCTTTTGTTCTCTGTTTTCCCAGCTTTATCTTTAGCTCATTCCTCACTAACTGCCAGGAGCAGGCCTCAATGAAGTCAGCCTGAACAGAAACCACTGCTGGCAGCTGCTCTTATCACTCTGCAACAGAAGCTACTTGAGTCTATACTCGAGGCATGTTTCCTGAACATACCAAGGGTGGTTCTTTATGGAGCAGATCATACCCTCTGGATGCACAGTTATCTTGTGTTCCAGAAGACTCTGCTTTTCCCACGGCCAAGTCCTTGATTTTATTCCGAGTTCACTTTTATTGTTACAGAACAGCCTGAGTAGTCTCTGCTCTTCATCCTTCCCATTCCACGCCAGTATCCACCATACAGCATTTCAGAAGCTACTTTTCGGGCCACTTCTAACCTGTTTTCCTCCACCTGACTGCTCACTCCTTCTTCCTGTTCTCAGCTGCTTTTGACAAACTATCTGGTCTTTTATCTCTTCCACCTGCTCAGCATTTATTTCTACCTCTCCTTTAAATTTTCTTCTCTCTCATAGCAACATTTTACTTCCAATACCACACATAAGCTGCTGCTTCACATGTTCATATAGCAGCAGGGGGTTATCAGAGAAACTCCTATGTTTGCAGCAAGAAGAGGTACAATCTGGGATCCCTAACGTTCCTCCTCTAAGTCTGCTTTCCTGGCATCCAAACTGTGGTGTAATGTAGAGCATTGTGGTCTCCGAGGTGTTACATTTTTGATATTTGAAGTTAAGATTTAAAAATGAGGCCATTACTGTAGCTTGCATTACACATTTGCTTCACTTAACTAATCAAATGGACAACCAGTTACACAATGTTTTTGGATTTATGTTTTTAAAGTCAAAACATATTTTCCCAAGCTTGCTATTTTAACAATTTCCATTTCATAAAACACCATTTTTATGCTCAGTAGCCTTTACAAGACCATTTTTCAGCTGAATGATTATTTTTTAAACATAACTAAGAAAAATCCTGTTTTGCTTGTTTTTCAAACCACATGAAATTACAAGATAACTGATAGAAGTAGTTCAGTGCTAAGAAACTTTTTATCTGAACATCTAGAACATTATGTTACTTGGGCATGCAGAATCCACAAGCCACAGTTCTGGGGCATTCCACAGTCCAACCACGCTTCTTTTCCCCTTCTCTATTATATTAACATAATTTCTAGAAGTAAAAAGCTTGTTTAAAAACAATCACTTACGCTAACATTTGAGGTTTTGGGGAGCTTTCATACCAGGAAACAGCTGAAGCTGAGCTGTAGGATGTACTGCCTGGCTGTTGTGTAATTGCATCAGATTTATTCTTTGAAGAAGAGGTAACATTGCAGGGAGAGTCTCTCAGAGAAGAAGGGAAAGACAAGCAACCTGGAGTACAGACAGGGGGCACAGTCATTATGTCTTGCAGGTGTCCACTGTCAATCATTTCAGATCTCAGGGCTCTCTCTTCTGCTAAGCCATGATCCCGGTCAGCACTGCAAGCTCCATCTAATATACTATAATCGGTTTCTTCATAATACCCATTTTCAATCATTTCTTGTTCCTCCTCTTCTTCCTCATCTTGTTGGGAAGAACAAATAATTTGCTTTTCATATGCTTCTTTTTGAGGGCTAACAGGATTGCTTTTGTCCATAGGCCAAATATCTGAAATATCTGTGCTGCTTTGAGAGCCAAAATAGTTTTCAACAAGCCCTTGCTTTACAATGTCAGCACTACCAGTTGGAGAAGGATTATCTGTACCAGTTTCACTTTTAGCTATTGACAGTTCTTCAGTTGTGCCCCTTAGTTCTAAAGGCTCATTATGTTTTCCTTTGTTTGTTTTTTTAACCTCATAGGCTGCATTTACAGGTGAAGAACCTGAAACAGCAGATGGCTCACCCATACAAGTTGTTTCCAAACACAACTTAACCTCCGTTTCTTGTGTAGCTCTAGGATGCCTTTCAAGGTCCTGAGAGGCTTTGCGAGTTGTGCCAGGGCCAGTTTGTGGGTTGTAACTTCCCACATCAGTAGGCGTGTTCTCACCTGAAACAACCAAGTGTAACAGATCTTTTTTTCCTGAGAGCGAGGAATGTATAGACAGAGTTTTGTTATCCAAGTGCCCTGAATATACAAGCTGTTGCTGCAAATTGCTGTTCGATGTTTTACTGTCATCACATTTTGGCAAGTCAATTGCTCCTAGATCCAATACTGTTTTACTGTCACTTAGCTGGCATTCAGGTACAATAGATATCTTTGAATTCTCATCAGGTGACAGCTCATCATCATCTGAAGGCAGTGAATTTATGGATGTCAGGGACGACTGTATTTCACTTACAGCACTTGTACTCTCAGTGCAAAGGCTTTCTATTGTGTTTTTTATTGCGCAGTCTGGTTTTAGTAAAGGCTGAGGAAATACTTTCTCACTATTGTGTGCACTTTGTCCATGAACATTTTCAAAAACATGATCAGGGTTGGGGTGAGTTGCAAAAGAACTTGGTTCACTTTCTACACCTGAATCTGAAAATCTAGAAGAGGCATACATCACACTAACATCTGGTAATTTAGTCATGTCTCCACTTGCAGAGATTTGACTTTCTTTTGTTGAAAGAGTAGGCTGATTACTTTTCATTTTTGTCAAGATGTCACTGGTATGCTGACAGTTTCTCTCATGGACCTCTTCCTTTTCAAGCATGGGTTCCTGTTCTCCCAAATTCAATTTATTTCCAGATTCTGAAGACTGAATACAGGGTGGCAGCAAATTCTCTTTGTGCATTTCATCTTGTGGAAACTCAGCCCATGATCCAGTATGAGCCACTCCTTTCTCCCCTTCATAAAGATGCTTATCACTTGGTTTGACCTCAACTGTTGTGACTCCTGAGGAAGCTGGTTGACCTCCATGACAACCTGCAAGTGTACCTCTGTGTTGTAAAGCACTATCTGCTTGAAAAGTTCCAGAACCTGTCTGGGAGACAGTGAGTCTATCAAAAATAGCCTCATTTTCACAGTGCACAGGACTACTTGGACCTGGTTGGTCGCCTTCAATCTTGACAGCCATTTCATCATATGGCAACAATGGCAGGTCTCTTCGAGTTATTTGCCTGATGCAGGCCTTTGTATCACAAGGAATTTCAGCTACTCTAGGATCCAGCCCTTCGTTAGCATTGCATGAAGGCTCGCCTTCGAACCTTCTACAGGCATTTTCCAGTGCTGCACCTATCAAACATTTGTATCCTACTAACACCACAGAGTCCTTTGAGTTCTGTTTTATGACTTTTTTTGTGTTTTCAGCTTTTATTGTTTTTATAAGCTTAGCAACCTTAGCTTTGGATTTATTTGCATCTTCATTTTTTCCTTTGAAATTTTTTGTTAGCATCTTTTCAGCTTCTGAATGCCAAAAGACAGAGGCACCTGCAGGTCTTATTTTCAGTTCTGGGCTAGTTAAACCAGCCATGAAACCTTCTTCAGCTTCAAATTTATCCAGTTTATTTGATTCTGCCCTTGGAACACTCTGAGCTACCAACCAGGGTACATCCAAATCTTTCACAGAAAAGAGGGGGGGGGGGG
>WEKY01007720.1:8396-25934 GCA_013390045.1 Picathartes gymnocephalus
CATTTTCTTTGTTTGCATGTTTGTTTTTTGGGTTTTTTTGCATTATTTATTCTGAGTTTTCCCTTGAAAAAAAAATGCGGGCAAATTTAAAAATCCTTTTGATAAATTTTTTTTTTTGGCCTGGTTGTTCGGCCAAATCCCTTTTCTGAAATGGCACATGTTAGAAATAAGGTGATTTTTAGAAAATAGTTTGAATTCATTACAATTCTGTGCCTCAAGACCACCAAAATGTCACTCATTCAAATGAAGATTTGAGACAAATCCTGTTTCATTGTCTTACATTTCTATGCCACAGGTGAGAGGGAGAGGAAAGAACTGACCTAGAAATCAAGAAGATTTTCTTTTTGCAACCAATGGAAATGAGATCATTTTTTTCTGTCCTCTGCCATGCAAACTTGACCTTTTGGTCCATGATCACAAAATAATTGTCCATGATTTATGCAAAATAATCTCTGGAGCCATAATCTAAAATTCAGGAACTCATCTGAGTCCAGCAGGTGGAATTTGAAGGAGGAAAAATAGTTCCAGACTCGTGGTACACTTCCTGCAGGTGTCTTCAGGGGTGGACTCTTCTTTCCATTGGGTGTCATATTTAATACACAAAATTTTAATACATGAAGATCTGAACTCATTTTCAAATATTCATGGAAAGTCCATAAAGGAAAAGCCTCTTGGAGTCCCCGACTGGGGAATTCCTGCTTTGGACGAGAGGAGTCTGCAGTGAAAGCAAAGGAGAGAAAATAAAAAGGATGTGAAGTTCAGGACTTTAGTGATGAACTGACCCTTGGAGATATCACTACAGCCCTTCCTCTCTGTTTCCTTTGTGATAACCTCACCCTGCTTTCCTGGAAAGTTCTGGGATTTGGAGTATTAATTATTTAGGCTTTTTTTGTTTTAACATATCCTTCAACTGCACGGACACAAGGAGGGAAGAAGAACTTCCCGTAACAATTCTTTTGCAGCTGCCGGGACCTCAGTGCTGTCCCTTATCTCCCCCTCCTTTCCTCTCTGAATTTAGGAGCCTTTCAGGCTGCAGAGAAGCTTTTTGTGGTTTGTGATAGGTGCAGGACATCCTATGGATTTTGTCCTGGTGCCTTTGGAAGTTTGAGATGGCAGGAGACTGGACTCAGAGGACCTCAAGGACTCCTATGCTCCGAATTTGATTCTTGTCCAGAACATCCAAAAGGGAGAATCTGCTCATTCTCTATTTTTGGAATTTAGGTCTATTTACAGTTGCTCCGGAGTCTTGAGTCAGTCCAGAGTGTTTTAGCAGATGCTTTCTGAGGTCTTTGAACTCTTGCAAGCCACGAGGGAAGGAAAAAAAGCAGAGGATTTCTGCGTTTTAAGGCCAAGGGCTTTTCGGATTATTTAAAATCATCTCCAATGTAAACCAACCACATGATTTCCATCCAGTTCCTCCTGTCCCGAGCTCAGCTGCTGGTGTCAGAAGTGCCAAGCACTTGGAGATGATGACAGGTGAGGGAAAGAGCTGCAGATGGATAAAACATTGCTGGTAGCACCCGGATGCTGCCTATGGAACGGGACGAGCAATGCTGTAATGGAAGAGTGGCCGCTGTTCCCTGGCTCCAGAGCCTTGGTGGTCCTTCCAGCAGCTCCCTGCTGGATTTGTCTGGCATTTCCAGCCTCAGGCTTGGTAACGAGAGTCCTCGGTGGCCTTGGAGAAACACTGAAAGGTTTCAGATTGCTGTTGGCCACAGAAGACCGGGAATCACCGAGTTTGCCCAAGTAACAGCTCCGCAGAAGCGTCGCATTCCCCAGGGGACACTGATGACAGCACAGCTGAAGCGGAGCTCGGCCTTTCCCAACTTGCCTGTGGTCAACCACACAATTTGTTTGTTGTGCTGAGCCTGAGGAAGTTCCCAGTCAGAGGCAGCAGCAGCTGTGGCCTGAGGGGTGACATAGGACAGGATAGAGGGGACACCACGGGAGACGTGACCCCCCTGCTGATGACACAGCGCTGGGAGCTCTGCTGTGCTTTGGTCCCAGCTGGGCTGAGGGCTGGCTGCCCTTGGGACATCCCTCCACCCCTTCATCCCCTGCACTCAGGCTCCCACGGGACTTCCCACAAGATTCCCTTCCCTTCCCTGAGTAGGAGACCCTGGAAGTGACCACTTATCCTTATTTTCCGGTGCCCTGCTGAGACAAGAGACCGTCTGTGTGCAAACTCCTCACGGGAAAAACCCGGAGAGTTTTAAACACCCCCTGGAAATTCTCTCAGGACAATTCCTGATTTAGGGGAACACACCTTAACAGCTGTTTGGAAACCCAAACTCCCTGCACAGAGTCAGCTGGATGGAGCAATGGCCATGATTTGGGGGGACACTAAGGGAGACGTGACCCCCCTGCTGATGACACAGCGCTGGGAGCTCTGCTGTGCTTTGGTCCCAGCTGGGCTGAGGCCTGGCTGTCCTTGGGACATCCCTCCACCCCTTCATCCCCTGCACTCAGGCTCCCAAGGGACTTCCCACAAGATTCCCTTCCCTTCCCTGAGCAGGAGACCCTGGGAGTGACCACTTATCCTTATTTTCCGGTGTCCTGCTGAGACAAGAGACCGTCTGTGTGCAAACTCCTCTGCTCCTGTCCGGTAAAAAACCTGGAGTGTTTTAAACACCCCCTGGAAATTCTCCCAGGACAATTCAGAGGAACACACGTTCTTTGGAAAACCAAACTCCCTGGAGCCAGCTGGATGGACCAAGGTGGGACACAACAGTCCCAGGGGGTGTCCAAAAGTCAAAACCCTGTTATTGGTCAAACTTGAAGGAAATCCAAGGAATGGGGAGAAGCCTGGATGGAAGTGACACACTTGGATCCCCACATTGCCATCGCAGAGCAATAAACTTCTCAGGCCTGTCCTGCCTGACCTCTTTCCCCACGTATTTTAGGAAGAGGTGATGATGTCACCGCGGGGGTTCACAGCACCCCCTCTCTGAAAATGATTCCACAGCATCTGAGGTGACTTGAAAGGAGCTCCAGCCCTGGTGTTCATCTAGAGAACATTTAGCAGTGCATGACCCAAGATTTCCCCCTTTGCATGAGTTCAGTTGCTCCTTTGCTACTGGAGGTTTCTAAATGGGGCTGCTCAACAGAGCAGGAGCTGTTTGATGAATGAAGCTGTGCAGCCACAGCTCCACTGCTCCATCTGAGCAGATTTAAGTCGAGCTGTTGAAAAGTGAGCGAGTCCTTGTGCTGTAAACATGGGAACAGAGCAGTAAATGACACGGCCACCCACTTCTTGGTCTCTTTTCACTGCCAAAGCAGTAAAAAGGGACCTTAGAGCGAGCGTGGATCCAGCTCTTGGAATGTTTTTCCATTTGCTCGTATTTATGTTAATGAACACTGACACTCCAGACTCACATTCCCAGCTCAGTGCTTCACCAGACTGACCAGCAACAAAACCAAGGAGATGAGACTAAACAGATGATTTGATGAGGCTTTTAGTATTATTATTATTATTGTGATTATTATTATTTTATTCCTCTAGGCTGTGAAAGGAAAAGACAGCGGGCACACGTCTGGTTTCTGAAAGATAACAGCTCAGTTTAGAGACAGGTTTAAGGGCAGGAAAATGAAGAAATTCAAGGAAAATTGTTGTCTGCACACTCATTTAATAGGATTAGTTGGCAATGTTTTCCAGTGGGTAAAATGTTCCTCTGAGAAAGGTCAGCCTGCCTGGATGAAGTCCTGCTGCCTGACAGCAGATTGCTTTACCTTCCACTCAACCAGGAATAAAAAGATGCTGGAAATGCCTCTTTGCTCATCAAGGCAGCTTTTTATGAGTCCTTTGAACAAAAGCAGGTGGGCACAAGGTGGGCAAGAAATGAAAAGCAACTCCTTTGGTCCATTGTAGGCCCACTGCATCCCCTGCGCCCTTCAAAACCATGCACCAGTGACAGGAAAGGGCTGTGGATTGCATTTCCATACATTTAGACATAAACAGGAATGTATCCATAGGCTGAATGACCTGGGAATGTGCAATTCCAGTCCAGAAATCCAACTGAATCAAAAGAAATGGGGCCAGCAGGGTGAGTGAAGTGATTCCCACACTCCACTCCTTTCTTGTGTTGCATCCAGCTCTGGAGTCACGAAAATCAGAAGGATTTGGAGCTGCTGGAGTGAGTCCAGTGGTACCACAGAGCACCTCCGAGGGCTGGAGCCCCTCTGCTCTGGAGCCAGGCTGGGAGAGCTGGGAATGTTCACCTGGAGAGGAGAAGGCTCCAGGGAGAGCTCAGAGCCCCTTGCAGGGCCTGAAGGGGCTCCAGGAGAGCTGGAGAGGGACTGGGGACAAGGCATGGAGGGACAGGACACAGGAAATGGCTTCCCACTGCCAGAGGGCAGGGATGGATGGGATATTGGGAAGGAATTCCTGGCTGGGAGAGTGGGGAGGGGCTGGGATGGAATTCCCAGAGAAGCTGTGGCTGTCCCTGGATCCCTGGCAGTGCCCAAGGCCAGGCTGGACAGGGCTTGGATCACCCTGGGACAGTGGGAGGTGTCCCTGCCCCTGGCAGGGGGTGGAACTGGATGATCTTTAAAGTTCCTTTCCAACCCTTTCTAAGGTTCTATGATGACCAGGCCGACTCCACAATTCCAAAATATGGGATATTCCATGTGTGCTCTGAGACACTGGAAACTCTGCTTCCTTAGCCTAGATAAATATGAGCTCCATCTGCCCAAATTAACTAAGCATGGCTCAGTTAAATCAGGACTAATTCCTTTACATTCAACACAGAGGACCTTGCTCTGATGAAGCGTGAGGGCAGTGACCACGTCCTAAAATCTCAGATCTCCAGGGTTTCTCATGCTCCCAGTGCCACCCCCTAAGAAATGCAACCGTAGACCTCGATTCAGCCCATTCCTGATGTTCAGAGATTTGATGTGGACGCCTTTTCCCACCTCAGGATACCCAAGTGTTTCAGAGAGTGGATGAGGGTTGTTTTGCTGCTTGGCTGACTCACCAGCTGTCAGGATTTCCAGTGCAGATGTCACCAAGAGAGGTGACCCTGCAAAGGCCACCGGCTCACAAGGTGACAGCACAGTCCTGCCATCCCTCCTGCCACGCTTCCACCTCCACCACCCGGGCTTTTCCCTTGCCATCCGTCATCCTGGTGCTCCTAGGAAGGGCATTAATCATTCTGTGCCTCGTTTTTCCACCAGGGCTGAGTCAAGCAGAGATGACTGAGATGACTTGGACACATCCTTATGGCAGTGACAGGAGGAGAAAGCAGCTTTCCCGGGGAAGAGGCAGGAGTGAGGCACCAACTCGTGCAAAGTAGGGATTCACTGAGGCCAGTGAGGCAATGGAAAATTTCCTGCTGTTGCGGAAAGTAGGGGAGGTCAGAAATATTTTATTTATCGGGGGAAAAAATGCCATCAAATATTCCCTCTAGCTCTATCTTGCTGCTTAAAAAAAATCTGCCAGGATATCCAGTGATAAGATTATTGATCCACTGCCTGTTAAAAATAACAAACACTGATTTTATAGCACAATTTTATAGCACAATTATCCCGACTCTTGACCCTGCACTAACCTTTCCCTGTTCCACATGGGATAATTATCCTTTNCCAGCAGCTCCCTGCTGGATTTGTCTGGCATTTCCAGCCTCAGGCTTGGTAACGAGAGTCCTCGGTGGCCTTGGAGAAACACTGAAAGGTTTCAGATTGCTGTTGGCCACAGAAGACCGGGAATCACCGAGTTTGCCCAAGTAACAGCTCCGCAGAAGCGTCGCATTCCCCAGGGGACACTGATGACAGCACAGCTGAAGCGGAGCTCGGCCTTTCCCAACTTGCCTGTGGTCAACCACACAATTTGTTTGTTGTGCTGAGCCTGAGGAAGTTCCCAGTCAGAGGCAGCAGCAGCTGTGGCCTGAGGGGTGACATAGGACAGGATAGAGGGGACACCACGGGAGACGTGACCCCCCTGCTGATGACACAGCGCTGGGAGCTCTGCTGTGCTTTGGTCCCAGCTGGGCTGAGGGCTGGCTGCCCTTGGGACATCCCTCCACCCCTTCATCCCCTGCACTCAGGCTCCCACGGGACTTCCCACAAGATTCCCTTCCCTTCCCTGAGTAGGAGACCCTGCAAGTGACCACTTATCCTTATTTTCCGGTGTCCTGCTGAGACAAGAGACCGTCTGTGTGCAAACTCCTCTGCTCCTGTCCGGTAAAAAACCTGGAGTGTTTTAAACACCCCCTGGAAATTCTCCCAGGACAATTCAGAGGAACACACGTTCTTTGGAAAACCAAACTCCCTGGAGCCAGCTGGATGGACCAAGGTGGGACACAACAGTCCCAGGGGGTGTCCAAAAGTCAAAACCCTGTTATTGGTCAAACTTGAAGGAAATCCAAGGAATGGGGAGAAGCCTGGATGGAAGTGACACACTTGGATCCCCACATTGCCATCGCAGAGCAATAAACTTCTCAGGCCTGTCCTGCCTGACCTCTTTCCCCACGTATTTTAGGAAGAGGTGATGATGTCACCGCGGGGGTTCACAGCACCCCCTCTCTGAAAATGATTCCACAGCATCTGAGGTGACTTGAAAGGAGCTCCAGCCCTGGTGTTCATCTAGAGAACATTTAGCAGTGCATGACCCAAGATTTCCCCCTTTGCATGAGTTCAGTTGCTCCTTTGCTACTGGAGGTTTCTAAATGGGGCTGCTCAACAGAGCAGGAGCTGTTTGATGAATGAAGCTGTGCAGCCACAGCTCCACTGCTCCATCTGAGCAGATTTAAGTCGAGCTGTTGAAAAGTGAGCGAGTCCTTGTGCTGTAAACATGGGAACAGAGCAGTAAATGACACGGCCACCCACTTCTTGGTCTCTTTTCACTGCCAAAGCAGTAAAAAGGGACCTTAGAGCGAGCGTGGATCCAGCTCTTGGAATGTTTTTCCATTTGCTCGTATTTATGTTAATGAACACTGACACTCCAGACTCACATTCCCAGCTCAGTGCTTCACCAGACTGACCAGCAACAAAACCAAGGAGATGAGACTAAACAGATGATTTGATGAGGCTTTTAGTATTATTATTATTATTGTGATTATTATTATTTTATTCCTCTAGGCTGTGAAAGGAAAAGACAGCGGGCACACGTCTGGTTTCTGAAAGATAACAGCTCAGTTTAGAGACAGGTTTAAGGGCAGGAAAATGAAGAAATTCAAGGAAAATTGTTGTCTGCACACTCATTTAATAGGATTAGTTGGCAATGTTTTCCAGTGGGTAAAATGTTCCTCTGAGAAAGGTCAGCCTGCCTGGATGAAGTCCTGCTGCCTGACAGCAGATTGCTTTACCTTCCACTCAACCAGGAATAAAAAGATGCTGGAAATGCCTCTTTGCTCATCAAGGCAGCTTTTTATGAGTCCTTTGAACAAAAGCAGGTGGGCACAAGGTGGGCAAGAAATGAAAAGCAACTCCTTTGGTCCATTGTAGGCCCACTGCATCCCCTGCGCCCTTCAAAACCATGCACCAGTGACAGGAAAGGGCTGTGGATTGCATTTCCATACATTTAGACATAAACAGGAATGTATCCATAGGCTGAATGACCTGGGAATGTGCAATTCCAGTCCAGAAATCCAACTGAATCAAAAGAAATGGGGCCAGCAGGGTGAGTGAAGTGATTCCCACACTCCACTCCTTTCTTGTGTTGCATCCAGCTCTGGAGTCACGAAAATCAGAAGGATTTGGAGCTGCTGGAGTGAGTCCAGTGGTACCACAGAGCACCTCCGAGGGCTGGAGCCCCTCTGCTCTGGAGCCAGGCTGGGAGAGCTGGGAATGTTCACCTGGAGAGGAGAAGGCTCCAGGGAGCGCTCAGAGCCCCTTGCAGGGCCTGAAGGGGCTCCAGGAGAGCTGGAGAGGGACTGGGGACACGGCATGGAGGGACAGGACACAGGAAATGGCTTCCCACTGCCCGAGGGCAGGGATGGATGGGATATTGGGAAGGAATTCCGGGCTGGGAGAGTGGGGAAGGGCTGGGATGGAATTCCCAGAGAAGCTGTGGCTGTCCCTGGATCCCTGGCAGTGCCCAAGGCCAGGCTGGACAGGGCTTGGATCACCCTGGGACAGTGGGAGGTGTCCCTGCCCCTGGCAGGGGGTGGAACTGGATGATCTTTAAAGTTCCTTTCCAACCCTTTCTAAGGTTCTATGATGACCAGGCCGACTCCACAATTCCAAAATATGGGATATTCCATGTGTGCTCTGAGACACTGGAAACTCTGCTTCCTTAGCCTAGATAAATATGAGCTCCATCTGCCCAAATTAACTAAGCATGGCTCAGTTAAATCAGGACTAATTCCTTTACATTCAACACAGAGGACCTTGCTCTGATGAAGCGTGAGGGCAGTGACCACGTCCTAAAATCTCAGATCTCCAGGGTTTCTCATGCTCCCAGTGCCACCCCCTAAGAAATGCAACCGTAGACCTCGATTCAGCCCATTCCTGATGTTCAGAGATTTGATGTGGACGCCTTTTCCCACCTCAGGATACCCAAGTGTTTCAGAGAGCGGCTGAGGGTTGTTTTGCTGCTTGGCTGACTCACCAGCTGTCAGGATTTCCAGTGCAGATGTCACCAAGAGAGGTGACCCTGCAAAGGCCACCGGCTCACAAGGTGACAGCACAGTCCTGCCATCCCTCCTGCCACGCTTCCACCTCCACCACCCGGGCTTTTCCCTTGCCATCCGTCATCCTGGTGCTCCTAGGAAGGGCATTAATCATTCTGTGCCTCGTTTTTCCACCAGGGCTGAGTCAAGCAGAGATGACTGAGGTGACTTGGACACATCCTTATGGCAGTGACAGGAGGAGAAAGCAGCTTTCCCGGGGAAGAGGCAGGAGTGAGGCACCAACTCGTGCAAAGTAGGGATTCACTGAGGCCAGTGAGGCAATGGAAAATTTCCTGCTGTTGCGGAAAGTAGGGGAGGTCAGAAATATTTTATTTATCGGGGGAAAAAATGCCATCAAATATTCCCTCTAGCTCTATCTTGCTGCTTAAAAAAAATCTGCCAGGATATCCAGTGATAAGATTATTGATCCACTGCCTGTTAAAAATAACAAACACTGATTTTATAGCACAATTTTATAGCACAATTATCCCGACTCTTGACCCTGCACTAACCTTTCCCTGTTCCACATGGGATAATTATCCTTTTCCTTCTCCCTAAGAAACTACCAACCTTATCCCCTCTTCCTTGCTAACACATCCTGCCCAGCACATCTTCCTGCTCCTCAAATACCCCCTCTGCAGGCAATTAACATCATTAAGTTACACTCAGAACAATTTTTTCCCCACAAATTTTTAGTTTGTTTCTAGTCCCAAACCTGCAGAAGGGTTTCCCTATCTCCAAACTTTCTTGTTCTCCTATTCTGTCACCAACTTAATAAAAGATTATTGGAAGTTTTTATCCATACAGTCCTTTCCTGGATAGATCAGGGAATTTCCATCTGAAATGGGATAGATTTTAAGCCCTGCTTAAACCTGCAGGAACTGCCTGTTGAAGGAAGGGAATTGTGGTGGTCTTGTTTCACTGGATGCTCTGGAGTAAAGGCAAAAAATCATTTTCTTTCTCAGTTTCATGGTGAGGTACAAAAAATTCCTGATTTTTTTTGGCTGTTGATGGTTTCCAGAGCAGGACCTGCCTTTGGAACAGGCTCTGGAATTATCCAGAAAGGTACAGATATGCAAAGGACATTCCCAAGTATTTCCTGAGGACACCAGTTCTTCGCATAGTTTCTCCAAGTCATGACTCCTACATTCAACAGGGAAATTCAACCAGATGGGTAAGACAGGGAATGGCTTTGAAAGACAGGGAAAAGCTTCCCTCTTGGAAACAGGGAAAATCCTGATGACTGAGAGCTGATAATTGGGTTTAAAAAGATTAAGTTTCACATTCTTGTAGCATGTGGGGTGCATCCCGCTCGCACCATACAGCGTGGTGGGGTTCCGGCGCCCTGCACCGTGTGGTTCCGTGGCGGTCCGTGCCGTTCGGGTTCAGTACCGGGATTGGCGTATTCCCGTGCCGCCTCGGAGCGGGGTCCGGGATTGCGGCGGCGAGCGGTGCGAATCGTTCACCCGGGGCTGCAGACGGAGTCGGAGCGGTGCCATTTCTGTTTCGTGCGCTCCACTCCATGGCCGTGGTGCCGCTGCTTGTCGGCCCGCGGTAGTTCAAAGCCGCACGGCCGTTCGAGCCCGCGCGGTCCCAGCGCGCCCCGTCCTCCCTCGGGTCCCTTCCCTTTGGGTATATTCTATACACCTCTGCATGTTCAAATGTCGGTGCTCGCTCATCGGCTCGCGGAAATTCGCGGCCAACCCGGGGGTCCTGGCTCGGGGTAAGAGTCCTGGGGGGCTCCCTGGGAGCGGGTTCCGTCCCGGGGCATTCGGCCCCGGTGGCGCGCACGCTCAGGAATTGTCTTGGGGAATCCGGGTGTCCCCTCTCCTGAGGTGGGGGGGTGCTCCATCCCTGCTCTTGGGGGTCAGAATCCCATCCCCATCCGTTAACCAGTCTTATCAAATTCAATATCAGTTCGCATGGTTTTGGAACTGCTGAAGCAGAATGATCGCCGTTGTTAGCAAAACATGCAATGGCACGGCTATTTTGGGTCCATGTTCTGAAATCCAAGGCTTTTTTTGCTGAGGCATCTAACTGGTGGTTTTCAATCCATATTAGTAAGTTAAGAAGTGCCTCTTCGTCATAATTTATCCCAAAACTTTTAAGATAAATGTCCCAAACCTTCAGTGCAGCATGGTTCTTCTTGAGAAAAAATTGCTCCCATGATTTAAAGGTCCAAAAGTGTCTTTTCTTTCAGAAGGCTTATAAGATCACATCAGGGTCACCACCTGTAGCGTGAGGGGTCCGTGGGTCCGGCAGGGGACAAAGAAAAGCAGCTGACCTCGTGGCAGAGGGTGAACAGGAACTCTAACTTCATTATTCCCGTGGCTCCTTCCAAGATTTCTCCGTCCAAAAATGAGGTGTCCAACGCTTCTGTGCCTGCTTTCCTTAAGCTGGGAGTGCTGATTTCTGACATCACCCCACAAAAACGATGCAGGCAGGTAGGTCTGGGGGGCTGCAAACTGGGTGGGATTGGAAATTCCAGCTTCTTTGCATTTGGTGGAGAAAATCCACACCTTCACTGTTAAGGTGGGAAAATTCCTTTGGGAATTCCAGTGGTGGAACAGCAGGTCAGGACTGAGATAGGACAAGGGGAAATGGCTTCAAATGGGGCCAGATGAGGAAACTGGTCACTGGATGAGGAGTGGAACAGGCTCTGCAGGGAAGTGGTGGAGCAATTTCCTTGGAAGTGTTCAAAAAACAGGTGGATGTGGCATTTTGGGGTAAGGTTTGGTGGGATTGGGTTGAAGGTCGGACTTGATAACCTTGGAGGTTTTCTCCAACCTAAATTATTTTATGATTCCATGACTTTCGGACCATGAAATGTCTGCAGGCCTCCAGGAAAATAAACAAGTGTTTGCTAGGCTGGGTGTTCCCTCTGGAGCTGGAATTGCAAGGATTTTGGGGCCTCTATTCCTTCCTGCCTTTCCTAGAGTGGAGCAAAGCAGGATCCCCCAGTTCTGCCCATTTTGTCCAGTTTTTAATCAGTTTGGATTAAATCCAAATTGACCCCTTTGCCTTCTCCATTCCACAGTTACCTCCAGGGGAAAAACTGGGTATTTGGTGGCATGGAAAAAGAAATTGATCTCTGTGAAACACAAAATTCCCCAGCCTGCTTTAAGCAATAAATTGAGCTCTAATCTTGGAAATTTAAACATTGACAAAAAGAAAAAAAAAACGCCCCTCTGCCTTTTCTCCAAAATAAAACCAACTCAGCCTCACAGTTTCTGAAGGATGTTTGTACAATCTGGTCTTAAAAAATTTGGTGAAGGAGACTCCAACCTTGTTTTCATAAATCAGCTGCAAAAAATAAAAATAAAAAATATTTTAAAAATAAATAAACCCCCCTCAATTCTCTTCTTGGAGATGTTTTGTTTGAGGGTTTGGTAATTTTTTTTTTTTTTGGTTGGTTTTTAGTCCTTTATGTTGCCTCAAATCTCCTGCATCTTCCTTATTTTAATTTAATGTCATCACTTTTTACTCTTGTTGTGATAGAAATAAAGGGATTATTCCCTCTCTTCCTGTCTGACATGAAATCACTGCATTCAGTAAATTAAAAAAAAAAAANNNTTCATTAAAAAAAATAAAAAAAAAAAAAAAAAAAAATCAAATCCAAAACGAAGAAGTATTATAGGAGAAGCAATTCTGCAGATTTTTGTAAGGCTTTCCCAACAAATTTTTCCTACAGGTGTTTCACACCCATCTATATCAAAATAAATCAGAGGAATGAGCACCCTTTGATTTTTGCCACATCAGCATCACAGGGTGACAATTCTTTGGCAAAAATTTATTCTTGGAGAAAGAAAATCAGATTTGGCAACACCGAAATAAATTGTGAATTTCTTGTTTTCAGCCAAAACCTCATTAAAGTCTATGAGTAGAGTTGAAAAGGAAACCCAGGTTACCTCGACAGTTTTAATGAAAACTGTTGAGAAATTGAGGGTTCTTTTCAAAATCAGTTTTTAATTTTGGGCTTGGGCTTAAAAAAGGATTCCTCTAAAAATATTGAAATCCAAGTACTGAAGCAAAGTTCATCATTTCTCTGCAAGACAAGAGACTCTGAACTCACTTTCATCTCTCTTTTTCCAAATTATCAACGAATTAAAGAGGGGAAATTTGAGTGTCCAACACTCTGGGCATTTTTAAAATTATTATTTTTATATAATTCACATTTTTCAAGGAAGACAGGCCTGGATGAGGGAAGACATGCAGTGATCCCAGTCCTGACCATGGTTGGCATTTTCTCCCTGAAGGCAGAGGGAAGTGTTCTGCACTCACAGGTATTTGGATGGCTGTGAGGAATTCCAGGAGGAAATTAAAAGGGAAAAAAAAAAAAAGAAAAAAGAAAGGGGAGCTGGGAAAGCCCCATGCTCTGTATCAAAAGCAACACTCCTGTTTAATGCCTAAGGACATAAATTTTTTATTATTATAACCAGTCCTCGTTAAATCAGTCAACAAGGCTGGAGAACAAGGAAATTAATTACAGTCCCTACCAACATTTAAAGCAAAAGTCTGCTTTAAAAAGGGGAAAACCCTTGGAGTGGTTTGAGGCTCCTTTCTTCCTTCTGCTCCGCTGCTGAGTCCACAAGGGATCCCCAAAATCTGCTCTCGGCTTTGAGAGGTAAAGTGCTCCTGAGGAGAGCTTTCCTAAGGGAGAAGCTCTCCTTTTCTAGCAGGGAAAGGAGGAGTTGGTCAGAAAAATGTGCTTTAATAGGGTGCTGTCCTCCCATTTTCCTGGGATTTAGGATTTCCCAGATTTTTCAGCAGATCAGCCCTAAACCTGGACTGCCACAGGTGGCAGAACTGAAAAAAACTGGAAATGGATGAAGCCAAAGTCTTGTTCAGCTGTGGCTCTTTTCTCCACGTGTTTGAGTGCCCTCAATCCCATCTTTTTCCTGCTGCCATGAAAACTGGGACAAGGCCTGACACATTTGGTTTATTGAGTCATTTTGGACAGGGATGGATTCCATCTGCAGGAAGGTCCTGCTGGCACAGCTGGGAAGGGACATCTCCCACGTGCTCATTCCCTCCTGATCACAAATCCACAGCTCTCTGTTGCTTCACAGCTCCAGATGCCAAAGGATCCACAGAATCCTGGAGTGGTTTTTGTTGGAAGGGACCTTAAACATCATCCAGTTCTGTAGGAATGGAACTTTCCACCCTCCCAGGTTTCACCTTCTCTCCGTTGAAGCTTATGGATTATTATCTTTTGATCAACAGCTTGTTCTTCCTTTTCATATTCCACGTATTCCCAGATATCCTCATCTTTTATACTCCACTGTCCATGTTGTTCACATTACATTTTCCCCTATTTTTGCCCAGCTCTTATCAAGCACGGTCCCAATTAGCAAAGGAACTATCAGAGAAGAGGATTTCCTTGGTGTGGAATCACTCCTGGAAAACCCTGCAGGTTTGGGAGGCACAGGGGAGTTGCAGCTCCTCATTTGGAATTTGGACAAGAAATGTGCCCAGGTCTGAAATCCTGAATCCCTCCCGGCTCAGGGTTGGTGTTCTCCAGTTCCCAATTGTTCCAAAGATGCTGAGGAAGCAAATGAGACCCAAGAAGCAAAGGAAATGAAAATAAACCTCGTGAAACACAAACCCTACAAAACACAGGGAGAAAGCTCTGTTTGGCAGGTGGGACAGGAGGAACAGAGCAGGGAAAGGAAGGAGGGAAGGGTCTCCTTTCCATCCATCTGCTCTCTCTTTGATTGCACAACCCCATTTGATTTATGGCTCCGTGAGGCACTAATTCCGTGGCGTTGACACCCGAGAAACTCTGGGAAGAACCGCTTCCACAGGAGACAAATGGATTCAGTTTTCTCTGGCACAGCTGAGGAACGTTCCCAGGGCAGAGTAGCTGTCTGGGAGCTGAGTCTTTGGGGCTCAAATCCCAGCTGTGGGCTCGGATCCACATTTGCATCACACTTCCGGGTGGCCAGGTGTTTATCCCTGGCTCTGGTGGGTTATATTTTCAGATGAAAACATCTGGATTTGGTTGTCCAGGTGAGCAGCAGCCTCTCAGCTCCCTGTGGGCACCGTGGGGATCCAAGGCTTGATTCCACTGCCACATGGAGTCATCCAGTGCTGTTTGAAAGACTTTGGGATATCGGGAACATCTGCACGGGCTGAGACGTGACCAAGGACCTTCTGCAGCAGCAGCTGGGGGCAAGTTACTCCAGGGCACCTCAGTGTCTGCATTTCGTGGAATCATGGAATATCCTCATTTGAAAGGGGCCTAAAGTGATAATGGAGCCCAACTCCTGGCCCTGCACAGACACCTCAACCATCCCACCCCGTGCATCCCTGGGAGCCTTGTCCTGGAGCTCCCAGAGCTCTGGCAGCCTTGGGAATGTGCCCATTTCCTGGAGAGCCTGGGCAGTGCCTGACCACCCTTTGAGGAAAGAACTTTTTCCCGAATCCAACGTAAATCTCTCCTCTATCTGTGCAGAGATCCCCTCTGTATTCCTGGTGTTGGACTATTGCACCAAAAGGATGTTGGACAGTACAGCCAGTGAAGATCTGGGAGTGATTTCTTCAAACCTCAAGAGTTTGGTCCTTCAGACATTTTGCTCTCATGGTCACGCCTTGTTTTAGGTGTCTGAATCCCTTCCATGAAAAAACCTGAATTATCAGACATTCACTTAGGTCTCAAAAGGGAAAATGGGTATAAGAGCAGAGGAAAAATCCAAACCATTATCCACGATCAGAAAATATAATAAAAAAAAACTTTGTGAGGAGGTTAAATTTCTAAAAAAAATTCTAAAATTTCTAGAAGATTTATCTATGAGTGTCTCAACACAATTTTCTGAGAGCAGGTGTAATAATGGTTCCCTGAATGCAGTGACTTGGACATGAGGACTGAAGTGCTCAGACTATCACAAAACCTCTTACGTGCTTCAGACCACACCACACACTCCCACCCTGAGCTGTGTCCTCTGTCAAAGTCTGTTCTTTCCTCAAAATACTTCACCTAAACCCAAAAATAATCATTATATTGGTACTAGTACTCCACGTTGTGCTGTCTCCTTCGGTCTCTTGTTTTATGCAGATAAAAATCCTTTAATTGGTTTAGGGGACAGAGGTCTTGGTGACATCAGAGGCAAAAATAACCTTGTCCCATCACCACGTGAAGTTTGCCAGTGCCATGGGATGCTATGAACCCTTTGAATTGCCACAGAGTGGTGATGAACCGACAGGGAAATGTGGATGTGAGTTCAGGAATATTTAGGGCAAGCTGATGATGAAAAGAGCCTTTTGAGACTCGAGTGGTCCCAGGTTTAGAGCAGCAGCATCAGCCACAGGCACTCCTGGAGGCTCCATGCAGGGATTTTGGGATTTTGTGTCCTTGGGAAGGTCATTGGGATGACCTGAGCTGCTGGAAATGCTGATGCCTTGCAGTGGCTCCCTAAAACAGAGGCTAGACAAGATAAAGAGAATAAAAGTGAGTATTTGTTAAAGGCCTTCAACAGATACACCCTGGGCAGTCAGAAGCCTCCGAGGGGCTACAGCCAAGACGGACAATGGTCACAAGTTTTTCAGACAATTATAAATTTGGTCCATTTACATATCAGGGGTTAATCCTCCAATTACAGCTTCAGGTAATGAAGTCATATTTCCTCAGTTTGCTTCCCCCTAACTCAGTTTTGTTTATACTTTTTGGGGCCTAAGGCTGTAGGGTGTCCTTGGATCTCAGGCCTGGAGGGATTGTTTTGTCTGACCAAAATGTGAAGGCAGTAACCAACACTTTAAATGGAGTTTGGAGTTATACCCTAATGCAGAACGGGATTTGAAAATATAAAAGCTAAAATCCCAAGGCAGCGGTGGCGACACCTTTATTTAGGGAATAGAACTCCTTCACTGGAGAGGCATAAATATCCTAAACATGAGCACACCCCACTCACCTGGAGCTGCTCCCAGGGGTCCTGTGTCACATCTGCCAGCTCCCTGCAGATGTTCAGGCACCCAGAGGGATCTCAAACATCTCTGCAGACCTGAGATTTGGCAATGCATCCCACCTCAAGCTTTTAATTAAAATGTCTGGGGTTTTGTTTTTTTTTTTTGCACAGCAGAGACAAGCCATCCATCACTGCTGGTTGGAGCACTTGGAATGGATCAGCCCCTGGAGGTACCAGTTCCTCTCCCAGTCCACGAGCAGAAAATGAGGACATGACCCCGTTCCCCAAACACAGACATCCCGTGCCATGGAGGATGTCTGGGAATCCACACATGGCTGGCAGGTCCAGCTCAGCCCCTTGGGAAGTCAAAATCCTTCTGCAACGGCAGGTGGAGACCAGATGAGCTTGGAAGGACCGAAGCACCTAAAGCTGAGCCCCTAATTTTGGGAAATGCAGGATTTTTAAACCCATCCTGGTGAGGCTGAGCAGTTTTCCTGATCCCTGTGATATTCCCCCTTCCCATCCGAGCCAGAGCAGCCTGGACACTTCAGGCTGGGCTCAGGCTGCTGCCGGTGATTCATTGCACTCACACCACACCCAGCACAGGGGAGCATCGAATTTCAGGGGCTTTTCTGAAAATCTCACCACTCACTCCTCAGCCTCCTTCACCAGCGTGGCACCAGCGCTGGCAGCTGGAGAGGGGTTAACTCCTGCACCAAAAAAAAATCCCCACGGGCTGCCCACTAAAAATGCAAATAGAGAGCTCAGAGAGGCACTAAAATACACCTAAAATGCAAATGCAGAGCAGGGAGAGGCACTGAAATTAAAAGCCTTCTGGTAGCAGTTTCTTTTTCTTATTTTTTTCTCCGCTGCAAGGCTAAAATTGAGCCCTGTTTTTCATATCAAGCCTGTTTGGGGGTTTTGTTTTTCTGTGTATTCCATCATGCAGCAAGTTATGTGCTTACAAGGAGTTCACGTTAAAAGGCCATAAAAATGAAAAATTAGCGCTGTCCTTGCAAAAAAAAAAAAAA
>WEKY01007720.1:25950-45634 GCA_013390045.1 Picathartes gymnocephalus
TTAAAAAAAAAAAAAAGAAAAAAAAGAAAAAGAAAAAGAAAATAAAGAATGATTTAGCAGAGGATAATTTGGCCTCTCCTTAAGGCCTGAGTCCTGCACTGATTTGTATTTGAATTTTGTACAGGAGTTATGCAACTCCCTGGACGGTGCTTCGAGCTTAAAGGATGAGGTGGTGACAAATGCAGGGAATGACACGGGAGGAAAAAATGGATTTTGCTCCGTGAGCCATCAGGTTGTGCTGAGAGCAATCCATTCTGGGAAGAAGTGACGCAGACGGGAATGACCATCTCACACTCTGCTTTATGTCCCCGTGGAAGGGTGGCCCACAGATTGCCCAGCAAAAGGAGGAGAAGGGAGAAATCCAAATTATTGCTGACGTCTCCTCCAAAAATGTGTGATCCCGGGGTAATTGTGGCCAGATGTTGTCATAGGGAATAAGAAGGAAAATCTGGTTTTTTCTCACTGAAGGTAGCAAAGTGTGGAAGAGTTTCCTATCAGCTGTGGCTGAGTGGGGAAACCAAGTTTTTTCCAGAAACTGTGGAATAATGAGAAGGAACACGTGGATTTTGGAAGTCCAGTCCTGCTAAAGGACTCAAGGTTCTTGACTTGAATAAATTAAATAAATATTGACTGAACTTTCCAGGAATCCTGAGATGAAAATTGGCCATTTTAGACTGGAGGGTTAAGTTTTTGTTCTTTTTTTCCGTTATTTTGAACTAGGTATATACTTTTTCATGGAAATAATGCTTGGTTTGTTTGTTTCTTGAAGAAAAAATATAATTTAATTGTCCTTAGGTAAGAGAAGGGTAATTATCAGCCAAAATTTGGCAATATATCATAGCTGCAAATGACCTGGCTTCCAAGTGGCTTGTTCCCAACACCATCCAGGTTTGATCCCATTATTTTTCTCTCAGACCCAATTTTTAAGCTCCTGTGGCACAAATATTGTTATTTCAACCTTGTGTCTAAGGCACTTCAGAGAGAAATTATCTGTATTTCTGCCCGTGATATAAAATGTCATCACCACGCTGAGACAGACTCATCCAAAGCCAAGGCATTTCCATGACCATTGGTCAATATCAGCCGTTTAGACTCCCAAATCCCTTACATGCCATCCAATATATCACCCTGATTTTTTTTTTTTAGTTTTTTTGGTTTTTTGTTTGTTTGTTTGTTTGTTTGTTTGTTTGTTTTGGTTCAGTTTGGTTTTGGTGGGGTTTTTTGGGTTTTTTTTTGGTTTTTTGTTTGGTTGGTTTTTTTGGTTTTTTTGGGTTTTTTTGGGGTTTTTGGGGGGGTTTTTTGGGGTTTTTTGGGTTTTTTAATTTGTTTTTAGTTCTTTCGTGGTTTTTTTAGTGGTTTTTTTTTGTTCTGTTGTTGTTGGTTTGGTTTGGTTTGGTTTGGTTTGGTTTGGTTTGGTTTTGGCCTTTTTTTTTTTTTAATGGCAAATTCCTAAATCTCCTGTGTAAACTTCTCACTTGAGATGGTCCATCATGCCAGGTTTCAGCCACCAGGTAATTTTACTCCCCCAAAACCACCATTAAAGGAGTCCCCATCCAGAAACTCAGCCTTAATCCGAACTTAACTCTTAGCACATCCCAAATCCATGCCTGGTTTATGTTCCCAGCAGAGGCTGGCAGCTGTATACAGGTCTTGTGTCAGTAAAGAAAAACACCTCAATACAATTCCAGGATTATCTATTTCTGTCTGGACACCCATAGGAAGTTTTTCCACCAGTGGATCCTTTCCCCCTTCCAGCTGTAACCCCAAAGGCTTCAGCTGAATTTACATCCCAGTTTTTCAGAGCTTGGATGGTTTTCCAGCGCTAACAGCACAGGTCAAAGTGTAGGAGCAAAGCCTTGCTAGGCTCAAGGCCAAGCTTTGCAGAGACCAAGCCTACCCTGAGTTCCTGGCTGGGTGAAAGCAAAGTTTCACTTCAAACCAGCTTTATTCCAGTGCCCTTTCCACTCCTGCTGTGTTTTGGTTGTTGAGGGGAGGTTAAAGAGGGTGAGAGAGATAAGAGTGACTCAAAAGACGTTTAAGATAAGGAAGTTCAGGAGACCACAAACATCAAACTGATTTAGCACTCGATTCCAGCTTTACCTCACCCAGCTTTTGCAGTGTAATTCCCTTTCAACAAAGTGCCATAAAGCAATTGGGATTTATGATCCTTTGGCAAAGCCAAGCAGTCGTTTCCATAAAGTGCTGCAGACGGCCTGGCCAAAGAAACTTCTGGAGCCAATGTCCAGGGCCTTCCACGTTCCAGGGATGCTTTCGAGCCCAGTGGTGTTTGTGATTCCCCACAAGTCTCAAGACTAAGCTGTGATCAGGGCAAAACCATCCCAAACACTTCAGGTGTCACGCAGGAGTCACAGGATGGATCAAAACCAGGGTGAGCAGCCGGCTCAGGGAGGGAGTTCTCTCCTCTGCTCTGTTCTCGCACCTCCACATCCAGAGATTCCAAAAGCAGAAGGATGTGGAGCTGCAGGAACAGGTTCAGAGGAGGCTCCAGAGATGTTCCAAGGGCTGGAGCAGCTTTGCTCGGGAGCCAGGCTGGGAGAGCTGGGAATGTTCACCTGGAGAGAAGGGTCCAGGGAGAGCTCAGAGCCCCTTGCAGGGCCTGAAGGGGCTCCAGGAGAGCTGGAGAGGGACTGGGGACAAGGGATGGAGGGACAGGACACAGGGAACGGCTTCCCATTGGTGAGACGGGATATTGGGAAGGAATTCTTCCCTCTGAGGGTGCTGAGGCCGTGGAATGGATTCCCAGAGCAGCTGTGGCTGTCCCTAGATTCCTGGCAGTGTCCAAGGCCAGGTTGGACAGGGCTTGGAGCAGCCTGGGACAGTGGGAGGTGTCCCTGCCCATGGCAGGGGTGGAATGAGATGATCTTTAATGTTCTTTCCAACGCAGATGTTTTATCATTGACTGGAATTATAACAACTCAGTTTTAGTGATGAGCATTTACCTGATTACCTCTGAGCATAATCCAGAATTCCCTGTATTCAGCAGAAGGGATTGATGCCCTGTTCATCCTGATGGTCCGGGATGGGGGACAGTTCTCCGTTCTATTCTCAGAGATCTCCCCAAATCCCATAGAAGACTTTGAATTTTCCATTTTATTTCCTGGGTTTGACCTCCCTGATTGTAAATTCAGGCCAGTGACTGAGCAGGTGTTGGGAAGGGAAGTCTCAGTGAGGCCTGGTGGTGCTTGGACACTCACATGGGAAAATGTTTGGGATGAACAAATTGGAGAAATCGTCATTCATGTCTTGAGATCTGTGGCAGAGGTCGGGAAGTAGAAAAAAAAGTTCTTTAAATGTGATGTTACAACTTGACATCCTAGGAAACACTTGACGTGGTCTGTTCATGGAATCATAGGATTGTGGAATGGTTTGGATTGGAAGGGACCTTCAAGCCCATCCAGCTCCACCCCCTGCCACGGGCCGGGACACCTCCCACTATCCCAAGGTGCTCCAAGCCCCGTCCAACCTGGCCTTGGGCACTGCCAGGGATCCAGGGGCAGACACAGCTTCTCTGGGAATTCCATCCCAGCCCCTCCCCACTCTCCCAGAGAAAAACTCCTTCCATTTATCTAATTTAAACCTAATCCCTTTAAATTTAAAGTAAATAATTTAAGTTTATGAGATTATATCCAGTTTCCAAATCTTCAGCCCTCAAGAGTGAGCAAAAGGAGCTCTAAATTATTTTGTTGGAATCTCATGCCCCAAGCAGAAATCTGCCTGAATCTGCAGAAATCCTGAGGAAAGAGATCCATGAGTTACCAGGAACATTCTTCACTTCAGAGGCTCATCCCCGTCCTGACAAACCTCCTCCAGAATTGAACTGGGAAACCACAAGAGTGCAAAATCCTTGGGAAGTCGGATGCCCACCCAAGAGAAATGAAAATGGGTGCTTAGATTAGAAATTGATGACATCTCTAAGAGAAAAAGTCACATCTTGCTCTCTGAATTTATTATCAGAGTGGAGTTTGTGGGGTGCTTTGGGCACTTCGGAGCCTTTTTCCTTTCCAAAGCTTTTGTAAATGATAGGAAAAATATCAAAGCCCGAAACTTGCGGCGAGGTAAAAGTTCCCTCTCTTTCCTTATCAAGAAATTGATTAATTGTGATAAAAGGTGCAGTATAAATGATAAGCGCAACAAAGCTCACTCAGCAGTTTTGTTGGTTTGGGTGTTTCAAAGAGAATCCCAATTTTGGAACAGCTGAGGGAGAACAATCTTGTGGGGCTTTTCCAGGCAAGACTTTTCCTGTCTTTGCTTCCCCCTTTTCCTCCTGGATTCTGTGGAAGAGAAGGGTGAAAAGCAAACTCCAAGAGCTGCGAAGCTGTTTGGAAAGGCAATAAAATGTGTAACATTTTACGACAGGCCATAATTCTGGTTTGTTTTTTTTTTTCCCCAAGCATTATCTCCTCTCCAGGTTATTTTATGGCTTTCTTTGTGCTTCTTGCAAGGAAAGTTGGGCACTTGGATCAGCCAAGTCAGGGCATGTTAAAAGGCCCTGTGGTACTTTGCCCACTTCTTTTAAAGCCAATAAATCACCTGGCTGGTGACATTTCCAGTTTTCCCTTAGAAAACAGGGAAGAATCCTTCTGCAGGTTCTCCTCCTCTCCTGGAAAGTGTAATTTTAAGATGCTCTCCCATGGTTTTTTGTTCCCTTTAGGAAGAATTTCTTTTGGAAGTATTCAAATGAATTTTTGTCTGGTTTCCCTCATCAATTTTAAGGAGAGACTGGGTTGGTTGACTCAGGGTCTGGACCTCTCCACCTGGATTTGTAAAAGCTGGTTCCTACTTCACCACTCAAAATTCCTGCATTAAACACGGGAAATTAGGGAAATCCATTGAAAATAGGAGCAATCAGCGTGTGCAGCTTCCAGATCCTGGATGTTTTCCCAAATTTAGGAGGCACAGAGGGCACTGGCACACACTCTGTGACCATAAACCAGCTTTTGGTCCCTTGCTCCAACAGGAATTCAGGAAAACTTGGATTCATATTTCCAATAGACTCTGACAATCCCATGTTTTAGTACAAATTATTGAAGGAGGGGACCCTCAAGAGCATTTTTATTCCATTTTCCCCATCATATTAATTTATAATTAATGATGAGAAAATGGGTTTGAACAAAAAAAGTTGAAAAAAAAAATAAAACATCTAAAAAAAGTCCCCCAAACCCAAACTAATAAAAACTCTAAATCTCACTGGTGACTTTCATTTGGGAAATTCTTAAGGAGTGTGGTTGAGATTTTCTTTTTGTGAGTCAATTTTCTTCCTTCCTACCCTTTGTTCACCTCTTGGCTTTGTGATGCCGAAGAATTTGATGACAAATTTACAGAGAAAACCATAAATGGAAGAAACTGGGAATTACAGCAAAATGATCCCATCCCTGTGAAATTTCCAGGTTCTGTCCAAAGTGGCTGGTAAGTGGATAAACTCTTGTCCTTTAGGAAAAAAGAAGTCAGGGGATAAACGCTCCAAAATATTTAAACACCTCTTGAATTCCCATTCATGCTGTGTAACACTGAGGATTTTGGTATAGCAAAGAGTCAAAAAAGCAGCTGAAAATCACAATAAATAGAATATAAATCGACCACTTTAATTCTGCCAAAATATAGAAAACGTAACCCCATTTGTGAGTGATTTGATAGATCCATCTTATATTTATATTCTTATTAAGAGCAGCTCAGTGGCTTTGTTGCAAATTAAATATTTAATTTTAATAGAAATAACAACAGGATCCAATTTTTGGATGAAGGTGCTTGGGATCAATGAAGAGACCACAAAAAATTTTTGATAAAGATAAAAACTCCAGGGATTTTGCTTTCCAAGCCCATTAATGTGCCCAGGGAGCATCAGATCGAGGTTCAGCTTCCACTCCCTTCCACAGGCTTCTCTCCCAGGATAATTCCAAAATAACAGTGGGTTCAGGTTTTCCTTAATCCCTATGGATATGCAAAAAACCTTTCACCAACAAAACGGATGCAGTGCTAATTACTTCCAATTAGAGCCCACTTTTGTCCACTCTACATACATATTTACCAATAATTTCAAAATTCAAACGGAAATGTTTCTGTTGTTACCCCTCAAAGATGCATTTTTAAATAAATTGTAAATTTGTCTTTTCTCTTTAGATGCTTTTGCAGTGTTTCATTGAAAATTCTGGAGGTTTTTAGCTTAAATCTGATCCTTCTTCAGGTCACAACTGTGATATAAATTTAGGAATAATTTTAAGCGTCTCCAGTTTGGATTTTTTCTGCAGTAGTGCCTCAGCCCGGTACTTAAATTGTAAATTCCCTCAAAATCCCAGCAAAGCCAGTCAACAGTTCATTTTTCCTTTGGAATATGAAGGCAATCCATCTTTTGTAAACCCTTCAATGCTGAATTTCAGCTGCTCCTCTGCTCCTTTTAGATTTTGCTGCGTGTGGCCACTTCTGTATTTACAGCCGGATTTACAAGGTGAAGTGGAGGCTGCGGAATAAATGGTCTCAATTACTGCAAAGCTCTGTAAAAAAAAAGGTCCCCCACAAAGCCATAAAAATGATGCATCTGCCTGGGATATTCCAGGGCCTTTTCCATCCAGGCAAACGGAGTTTTTGCCCAGCAATCATTCCTGCAAGCTTCGCTCATAAATACGCACTAATCAGCGTTGAGGGTTGCTCAAGTGGGTCATAATTTTCTGGCTGAACTTGCCTTTGTTGCCACTATTTTCCTTTGGATACCTGACACTGAATTGTTTCTAGGGATGCAAAGGAATTGCCTCCCGGGGAAAGATAGTTCCTAGGATTGAAGCACTTTGGAGAAGACACAGCACAGGTGACCTGGCATCTGAATTCCTCCTTGTGCAGGCTCAGCAGATTTGGATAAAATTCCCTGGGGAAGTGATAAGATAAATCAGGCAAAAAAAAAAAAAAAAAAATTTGCTTCATACCAAGCCCATCTGGTAGATCCAGAGGAGATGAGAAGTCATGGAGTAAGAATAATTCCCAGATAATTAATAACAGAGATACTGCCTCGATTAATAATTCTGCTTATCGTGTTCGCACAGCAAAAATCCAACCACAGTCATCCTTCCCAGTCTGGCATTAGGGATGAAAGTTCAGACGTGGAGGTCTAAAGACACGAGGTGGGAGCTTTATCTTGCCTAAGTTTATCAAAATTTTATTATATTCCATAGGATATGGACCTCTAATTCACCTCTAATCACCAGAGAGAGATAGGCTACTGGAAGGCATGGAAAATAGGGAAGGAAGCAATGGAAAATAGTTCAGCAGAGGAAATGGCAAGGGTTTTTAAAAATTATTGAAATTATTTTCTTTTTCTATATCGATGATCCATTTTTTGGTGACAGGCAGAACAGAAATCTGTTGTGCCTTACACAGTCAAATCCATTACTGGAAGAAATCTGGACATGAGAAGATGGTCGGGAATATTAAAACTCCATTTTGGGATATATTTAATCAGATAGGAATAGAAAGCTTAAAGTAGAAAGCCTAGAGAAAAAAAAATTAAAAAGGGGAGGAGGGGCAAAAGGAATCCTAAACTTGATTAAAAGACAATGATTTTCTCTTGAAAACTGGTGTTTGGATGCAGACATTTTGTTTCAATGGAATATACTGGATTTACAGTATGGAAAAGGACAGAACAGAATGGATTCCACCTTGCTGAGGAGCTCTCACAATTATAAATATAGATGTACATTGGTTCATTCAAAAGAAAATCATATTTTAGAAGCAAATACAGGGTGAAAAATCATCTCATTCCATGGGCAGGGACACCTTCCACTATCCCAGGGTGCTCCAACCTGGCCTTGGGCACTTCCAGGGATCCAGGGCCAGCCAACAGCTTCTCTGGGCACCCTGTGCCACCCTCCCAGCCAGGAATTTCTTCCCAATATCCCATCTAAATCTACTCCCTTCCACCTTAAATCCATTCCCTTTGTCCTGTCCCTCCAGGTCACTGTAAATAATCTCTCTCCATTTTTGCTGTCGGCTCCCTTCCCTAGTGGAAGGCAAAAATTTGGTGCAAAAGTCTCAGCTCCCTGAAATAATCTTGAAATTCGTGGAATTATCTTTTGAAGGTTTCCATCTTTACCCAGAACTCCTCCACTTGCATGAATTAATTACAACTTAAAAGCGTTCTTTAAGCTTTAGAGGTGTGAATGAAGTGGGACAAATCCAGAGTGTGTTTATGGTTTATCTTTTGGGGTTTTTTAGTGCAATAAAGTGTCAGATGTAGTCCACAGCATTAAGAATTAAAACCTTGGCCTAATTTAAAGAACAGCAGCGGGACCATGTGTGGTTTTTTCCACACTTAGTCTGAATTTGAGATTTGCCGTGCCCAAGAGTGTCACAAGAAATGTGAACAGAGTGAAAAGGGCCCATAAAAGATGAATTCAGGCTGCTGTGACACAAATCTAAATGTCAGGAATCAGGCGTTATGGAGGTCAGGAAAAACTGGGATGAGTCAATCCCCGAGGTGAAAGAATTCAGCCAGATTAATCAATGGAGTCCACAGAGACTGGAATGCTCAGATTATTCCTATAACATAAAACCAGACATAAAAAAAATGCAGGAACATTAATTGTGACTCAAAGAAAAGGTTAAAAATGAGCCACGAGGAAATTATGACATTGTCTCTATTGCCAAACCTGGAAATTTTATTGCAAGTCTTAAACTTCTCAGAATCTGGATTTTAAAGCTTTATGTCTTGGTGATTCTATGGAACTTGTGATCGTTCTTGGATAATTTTGTAAAAAAAAAAAGCAAAGGCCAACATTTCACAAAAGCGATGACCTAAAAAAAGTGAAACTATGTTGTTAAACAAAAATAAATGTGAGCATCCAGGAGGAAACTCTGATATTTCAAAATGAGCTTTCATGTGGAAATAATGCCCAAAATCTGGAGACCTCTCGCAGCATATGAAGTTCTGGTGGTAAAAAATCGTCTTTCAGAAGTGGGAAATGTTTAATTTTGAGGTAATTTTATAGGCAGGTAGGAGTTACCCTTGTTACAAACAGCAGCTTGGAGCCGCTCTTGTAGGAGATATTCCCTTATGTGTTTGCTTCCTTAATTCTCTTAATTTTTCCAATTAAATAATCCTGAATGTCTTCCGAGCTATCATGAGGATACGCGATGCGTGGGACAGGCTGGTGTCACCAGAGCTGCAGTCCCACAGCTCTGCACCTGGCAGGTGGCCCTGCTCCAATGGATAAAAGGGAAAATAACTCCCATATCCCAATGGCGGAATTCCAGGATGTTTTGGGTTGGAAGGGACCTTAAATCCCATCCCATTCCACCCCCTGCCATGGGCAGGGACACCTCCCACTGTCCCAGGCTGCTCCAAGCCCTGTCCAACCTGGCCTTGGGCACTGCCAGGGATCCAGGGGCAGCCACAGCTTCTCTGGGAATTCCAGCCCAGCTCCTCCCCATGCTCCCAGCCAGGAATTCTTTCCTAAAAATCCCATCTAAACCTACTCTCTGTCCATGGAAAGCCATTCCCTGTGTCCTATCCCTCCATCCCTTGTCCCCAGTCCCTCTCCAGCTCTCCTGGAGCCCCTTCAGGCCCTGCAAGGGGCTCTGAGCTCTCCCCAGAGCCTTCTCCTCTCCAAGTGAACATTCCCAGCTCTCCCAGCTCCAGAGCGGAGCTGCTCCAGCCCTTGGAACATCTCCATGGCCTGCTCTGGATTCATTCCAAGAGTTCCACGTCCTTCTGACGTTGGAGTCCAGATCTGAACACGTCACTCCAGGTGGGATCTCATGAGGGAAGAGCAGAGGGGCAGAATTCACCTCCACAAACAGAGGTGAAGTCCCCAAAAGGCCAAACAGCATCAGCAGTGTTGCAGCAACATTAAGACCGAATATAAAAGCAAATTGGCCATTTTTTCCTGGAAATCTGAGGCTTCCTCATGGATTTCAAGGAATACAGGACCATCAGTAGCTATGGGCATTGAGGAAACTTCTTTCTCCTGCCTGTAGATGGGGGAAACACGTCAAAATGTTGATGTAAAACATTCTTGTTTGGGCAATCCAGTACTAGACAACATTCCAGAAGGAATCCTCAGCTAGGACCTGACACCTACAACCAGCACTGAATTTCCAGACAATCCATCTGTTTTAGCACGGATTCTAAGCAGGCGTTTCCACTTTTATCCAGGACAGGCCTCACTCTGAATCCTGGGCATGGTTGCAAGTGGGAGATCTGAGTCACTTCTTGGCTCCGCTCCACTCTGAGGTCAGAAAAAAAAAGCTGAGTTGCCCTAGGAGAAGGTAATCTCTGATAGATTGGGATGAAACCTATCCCCATTATTCTTAGTCTGTGGGCTTTGAGAGCTCAAGTTAAGTTCTTCAGCCTTTAGGGTTTCACTGGAAAACAAGGACTGAGAGGTCAGGTGCTCTAGAGTTTCTCTACAGTAGGTTTTAATGAACTAACTTATAGGGAGGACCATGGGGAATGGCTTCAAAGTGAAAGAAAGTGGATTTAGGTGGGATATTGGGAAGGAATTGTTCCCTGTGAGGGTGGCCAGAGAAGCTGTGGCTGCCCCTGGATCCCTGGCAATCTCCAAGGCCAGGTTAGACGGGGCTTGGAGCAGTCTGGGACAGTGGGAGATGTCCCTGCTCATGGCAGGGGTGGGAACGGGATGATTTTTAATGTCCCTTCCAACCCAAACCATTCCGTGATTCCTCTTCAGAAACTTCCTCATGACAAGCACCCAGTTCCCTCCAGCTGCACCTGCACGCTTTTTTCAAACCTTTCTGTGCATTCCCGGGGAAAATCAACCTGATCCTTGGGGGAAAAATAAGAAAAATGGGAATTTTCCAGGCAGTTTATCTGTGAGAGCAGCACAGCACCTGATGGAGATGGGCTCAGTCCAGGTGCCCTGATGGATTCTGGCTCTGTGTGTCCTCAACAGCAGGAAAGGACTTCAGGGAAGCATTGGGAATGCACTTTCCAAATAAAACTGTTCTTTCCTGATCCCAGGCTGCTCCGCTTGCACAGCCTGACTCCAAACACCCAGGCACAGCTGGATGGCAAAGCTCAGACCAGCTGAGACCAACAGAGTTCTGGAAATCCTTGGCACAGGTGTAATTTTGGGGGCATTTGGAACAGGAATTACTGAAATGAGGCTCATACGCCTAATTTGAGGCTGGGAAAGTCTGTGGGTGTAATTAGTGAGGACTTTTTTTTTTGGAGATTTATTTGATTTGAGTCAAAGCAGTTTCTCTGTGGCCTCTTCTCATGCTCCCAGCTCAGTGTCAGCCTGATTAATACTGTCAGTGGAGGAGATGAATTCAGGGAAAGGGTTTTCTTCTTGGCCTGACGTGGGGCTGTGGCTCTTCCTCCACAGTTTGTGTGGAAGTTTGGGCTGTCCCTGACAGCACCCAGCTGGCCATGCTAGGGGATGTTGCTTCCCTCCTTGGTGGGTGGCTCTGAGTGTCAGGCAGGGGTGGAATCAAGGCCTTGGAACACAAGCCAAGGATTTATTTTAGCAGGGATGAGATCAGAGTGGCTCCCTTGGAAGTGCTGGAGGAGCAGAGCATGGCTGTGACGTAACCCAATCCCTCTTTATCAGCTTGAAGGATCCAAAACCCCTTTTCCCATGTCCCACCATCACAATGGCAAGTTGTCCTCTGTGCACTTGGAAGAACCAGCTTCACTTCCCACCTCATTCCCAGCAATTTTTTCGCTTCATTCAGCCTTCCCAACTTGTCCATCTTCCTCACCCTCCTCCATCACCACCATCTCGGCATCGCGCCCAACCCTTGGGTTATTTTGGGTTATTTCACGCCAGACAAACCCCTCGGGAAGAACGGTGTGGGCTTGGTTCATCCATGCTCTGCTCTCTGGAGTCCTTTGGGACACGGATGGAACCCTGAGTGTTTGACACCGGCCTTGGGGAGCGGCAGACGGAATCCAGAGAGGATGGAGGGCACCCTCAGCAGGTTTGCAGTGGTGCTGCTGGCATTCCTGAAGGACAGGCTGCCATCCACAGGGACCTGGAGGAGCAGGAGAAGTGGCCCATGGGAATCCCGTGAGGTTTAACAGGACCAGTGTTACTGGGTCGGGATAACCCCGGGATCAATCCAGGCTAGGGATGAACAGATGGAGCAGCCCTGGGAGAAGGACCTGGGGGTGCTGCTGGGTGAGAGATGGACATTCCCTGGCCAGAAATCCTGGGCTGATCCCACAGCCTGGGCAGCAGGGAAGGGGGGAATTCTGTCCCTCTGCCCCACTCAGGTGAGGCCCCACCTGCAGAGCTGCCCCAGCCCCGGATCCAGCTGGAAGGAGCTGGAGCTGCTGGAGAGAGCCCAGAGGAGGCACCAGGATGAGCTCTGCTGGGAGGAAAGGGTGGGAGAGCTGGGATTGTTCAGTCTGGAGAAGAGCAGCCTTGGAGTCACCTCATTGTGGCCTTGCAGGGCCCGAAGGACTCAACAGGAAAGATGGAGAGAAAATTTCCAAGGGATGGAGGGATAGGACACAGGAAATGGCTTCCCCCTGCAAGAGAGTAGATTTAGATGGGATACTGGGAAAGAACTCCTCCCTGAGAGGGTGGTGAGGCCCTGGCACAGGTTGTCCATGGAAGCTGTGGCTGCCCCTGGATCCCTGGCAGTGTCCAAGGCCAGGTTGGACACTGGGGTTTGGATCACCCTGGGATAGTGGGAGGTGTCCCTGCCCGTGGCCATGGGTGGGAATGAGATGATCCTGAAGGTCCTTTCCAAGCATTCTGTGGCTCTCTGGTTCTGTGATTTTAAATGAGATTTGATACCTGTCCCAGACAGTTCATTTGGATGCCATTCCCAAATCCAGCGTGATGCAGTTTAGCACTTTAATTTACATTCCTGGGAGAAACTCCTGGCAAAGCAGCTCGCCGTCACAGGAACAGTGATCTGCAACCAGTAATTCCCTCTGAGAGGAAAATGAGAATCTTAACCAATGGAATTTTCCACGGATCCATCTCCCTGCGCAAAGAAAAACACCAACATCACAAAATGGCACGCCAAGGCTTTCCAGCTAATCGGCAGCAGCTTGTTCAAATGTGGTTCAGACTGTCTTTTTGGACTGTCAGTCACTTGTGGAATTGGCTCTGGAGCAAATTCCATCTGTCCCCGCCTTGTGTCATCCCTGGCATCTCAGACTTCCAACCCTCCGTGCCTTCCAACCCACTCTCCCATCCTTCCTAATTTAAGAGCAGCCTTGCTTTAAGCTCTCATCCCTCAATCAAGTCCTCCTGCATACTTTGTTAATTAGGGATGGATTTAGGAATGTTACATAAAGGAAAAGTCATGCTTAAAAATCGTATTTAATTGATGTCTGAGGAAGGAAATTCCTTGGGGTGAAGCCTGTTTTATTCTGTGAGGGCACCACCATCATTACAAACTCTCCAGCCTCACATAACATCAACAGCAAAATATTTTTCTCCCATTCCAGCTGCTGGAAAACGCCACTCCAAAGGATTTCTATCCATTAGTGAAAGATGTACAGCATGTTCTCTGCTGGGTGGTTTGGGGCTAGTTTTAAATTTCTCATGTTAGTGGATCAATTTTTCTTAAAATTCAGTTCTGCAGCCTAATAAATCTCACCGTTCATGGGGTTTATCCCAAACTCACTCAGCCCATGTTCTTCTGATTACATTCCCCGCTTTCACATTCCCATCCCTCCGTGCAGTTTTAAACACTGCATGGATTTCTTCAGCATCAGGAGTGCATTCCAAGATATTTTCTGTCCACTGAAAAGAGGTAAACGAGTCCCAGTTCTGCCAATCAGTTAAATTTGGCATAAATTTAGCAGGTTTTTGCCACTGACTATCCAATAGTACCAGGAATGAGCAGACAGGTGGTAGCATTGTTGACTTTTTGCTTTTAGATTTGGACCCTGCGGGGATTTTTTTTGGCATCATTTTTGATCAAAACACCAAAGTCAGGTTGGTTCCAACCCCCTCCGGGAATGCCCGGATCTCCATGTGAGCTGAGCTTGGCTTATTAGTTCATACCTTGTCCCAGCGAGGGCTCAGCCTTTCATCTCAGCTGCTCCACTTCCTCATTAGAGGGGGATTAACCAAATCCCATCAGCCAATGGAGCTGCACTGCTGGCCCTTGGAAGTGGGAGCTCTTCCTAAGGAAGAATTTGAGGATCTGACTCCGAGTCAGAGGGCTCGTTCCTTGAGCAGGAATTTAAGCAGAGCTCTGTGAAACTTGGCAGGTCCAAATCTCAGAGGTTGTGCAAAGCTGGAAAAAGAACGAGAGGAAAAATTGAAAAATAAAAATTGGTGTTTGAATGCCTGGGTTTTCTCCGAGCTTCTGCCTTTGGGGAGCTCACAAGAAAGGCTTTATTTGCTTTGAGTTGCACTTCCCAAATCACAGTTTTTTAGAGGAAGGAACCTTCATTCCCAGAGGTCAAAGACTTTCCAGATGTGCCAACGTTTCCTGGGCGAACACCTTCCTGTTTGTGCCTTAGCTTCTGCAAAATGAGGGATAAATTTTTTCTCAATTATTTTGATTGCAAATATTTTCAAGCTTTAAATATGAATATTAATATTTTGAGTTGAATGGTGAGAAATCTGCATCTCTCAGCCATGGCACTGAAAGGTCAACATTTTAAATTTAAATAAGAAAATTTACACTGTAACCCAAAACCAATTTGAATTCTGCTCCATTTTCATTGTCTAATTTAACCAGATTTTAATTTGGTGTCAATGCCTTTATCTGGATCACCTTTTTCCTTTGGGAAGACTGAGAAAAATATGATAGTAACCATTGGAATTCTGAGCTGCTTGAAAAGGAAATCACTCATTGGAATTAGACTGGGAAAATCCTTTCTGATAAAATCAACAAACGGTAATCACACTGAACTTCCCATTTCTTGTGGAATCTAAAAAACTGAATGTGACCTGAACCTGGGCTTGTGCCTATCACTTCTTAGCCTTACCAGAAAAGGAAAAAAAAAAAAAAAATAGAAGGAAGAAAAACAGGGATTAGGAAGGAATAGTTTTATTATTTTCAGAAAGTCTCATGAGGCTCCTTCAGCTTGGAGAGTTTTCCAGTGCTTCTCTGTAACTCTTATGGACCAGTTGGAGATGCCGAGGGCTGGGAAAGGGTGAAATCTGAGATTTTTCCCACCTCCTGGCTTGGGATGAGGTAACTCACCTCTCTAAGATCAACACTGGCTTTCCTAGGTGCCCTCCACTGATCTGCAGCTCCTCTGATACCTTCACACTGAGTTTTACATCCAAGGAATTCAAGCTGGGAGCCTGACTCATTCCTCCGAGCTGGAATTCACCAAATTCACCTCGGGGGCGGGAGAACAAGCCCCCATCAGTCTCAGAGCTGATATGAGAGAGCAGCAACCACCTCAGCCTGTGGGAGATCTCCTGTTCCTCCTGCTTCTGTGCCCCCTCACAGCTCTGGTTTTTACTGAATCCTTCTTTGACAGAGACTCCACCAGCCCAGGAGTGTCACAGAGCCATTCACGAGTGTCACTTACCCAGCTGGGTGGCCCTGAGGCCACCAGGTGATGTTCTTTAGGTAAGAGTCTCCAAAATCCTCCTTTTTTCCTTCTTTTTCCTGCCCTCCCTGCCACTCTGGGCCCCTTTGCTGGCCGGGGCCCTCCCAAATCAGTGTTTCTTTGCCCATATCTCTGGGCACAGCATCCACGTTCTCCTGCTCTCTTGTTTCACCCACACCTCCCTGCTGGCTGCTGTTATAAGCCAGTGGGGAGGAACGGGAGAAGCTGTGGTTGCGAATTCTTTGACTCATTTCTCCTGGATTCCCCTTGCCAGTGCTGGAAAATGCCAGCCCCCGAGGCTGATGGTCTGCTCAGCCAAAGGAAAAGAGCACAAAAATCAGCATCCTTGGAATATCTCCTTGGAAAGGAGGTCCCACACACGGCCACAGCTCACGATAAGTTTGTTATCTCTGGCCAAATTAATTCCTGTGGCTCCTAAAAGCCAAGTTAATTTCTAATTGCCATGGTCGTTATCTCAAAGTCAGTTTTTGCTGATTATGAGTCTCAAATCCTTTCATTAAGGCGGGATAACGGATGGGTTTGGGAGAGAGGGGGGAAGGAGTAGGAAAACCGACAAATGATGCAGCTTCTTGTGGGCTGGTGGGAAATGGTTCATTTGGCCATACACACCTCACACCTCAGCTGTTTGATCCAGGATTTACTGATGAAAAAATATCATGGAATCATGGAATGGTTTGGGTTGGAAGGGACCTGAAAAATCAGCTCATTCCAAACTTCCTGCCATGGGCAGGGACACCTCCCACTATTCCAGGGTGATCCAAGCCCCAGTGGCCAACCTGGCCTTGGGCACTGCCAGGGATCCAGGGGCAGCCACAGCAAATCTGGGAATTCCATCCCAGCCCCTCCCCACCCTCCCAGCCAGGAATTCCTTCCCAATATCCCATCCATCCCTGCCCTCCGGCAGTTTAAAACCATTCCCTGTGTCCTGTGCCTCCATCCCTTGGAAATTGTCTCTCTCCATCTTTGCTGATGACTCCTCCAGGTTCTGGAAGGTCACACTGAGGTCACCCCAAAGCTTCTCTTTGCCAGGCTGAACATTCCCAGCTCTCCCAGCCTTTCCTCCCAGCAGAGCTGCTCCACCCCTCCAATCCCCTTGGTGGCCTTCATGAACTCCTATTCCAGGGTCCCTTTTCTATCCCTCAGGAGAAAACTCCGCCCTGATGTTAACATATTCCCAGGTCACGAATTGTTATAATTAAAAAAAAAAAAAAAAGGGATTTCTTGAGGAATTCTTAACACTCTGCCTGCCCCAGTCATTTTCCTCACCTTGTACTGATCAAAAACTGCTCCAGAATTCCCCAAATTTCCCAGCTGCTTCGCAGGTGTCTGAGTTTATGGCATCACAGAAACATCCAACCCCCACCCCGCAAGACTCTCCAAGACTCATTTAGAATAATACGAAAATAATTTAATCAGCTTCAACATGCCAGGAAAGCAATACCCTGTCCGAGGGTGAATTCCACAATCCCAGCTGTCAGGAGGCTCTGGATTTCAAATCCAGTAAAACTTTTACAGCCAAACCCCGCAGCCAAATTCCTCCCATCATTAATTTTTTCGAGGAAGCAACCAGTAGTGAAGTCTGAGGCACAGATTTATTGAGAAAAGTATCAAAAAAGATAAGTGCATTAATAAATCCCGTGCATTTATTAGATCGGGAATGTTATGGATGCGATTCCCTGGGGAACTTGAAATTGAGAATTTGAATTAATAGTTCCTTATCCTGAGGCTTTGGGACATCTCCTTTCTCCAGCCATGTTCCCTAAGTCTGAACACCTGCAAGTTATTCCCTGGAAAGCTGAGGTGGCCGATGTTCCTTTTGGTAGGAAAGGAGCAGTGGAATTAGGGAAAAAAGTGGTTCTGGAGGACTTTTCTTGAAGTCATGGCATTTTTGGAGACGGGTTATAAAAACAATGACAAGGAGCCCTGCTATTCCATGAGTAACACCTGAAAAATATTTGGAACTGGAGTATTTTGGTAAGGTTAAAGATATTTCGTGGAAAAAACCCCTTAATTTCTCCAAGCGCTGTGTGGATTAAACTCATGTATAGACTCATATTTTGGGAATACTGAAGTGTAATTCCCACCTGGGAGGTTTTAGCTGGAATTCTGATCCTTCCTGATGTTTTCCTCTGACTCTGAATTGCTGGTTCACCTCTCGCTCCTGAAATGCGGGGGCCAACACTGAATTCACTGAAGCCTTCTCCTCTCTCAAATAAAACCTTATTTCACCAGTGCACAGCAAGGTTTTAGAGGTTTTATTGATAACCTCCATGACTCTACAGTCTTTAAAAATAATCTCATTTTCAGTGGTTTGGTTATATTTATCTATATCTGCCTGTACAAGCATTTTCTTTGTGTTTAATCTGATCCCAAAAAGACATCGAGGGTTTTTTTGGAGTAGTTTCAGTCTAGAAAATGTCTTGGAATTAATGCAATTGTTCCGTGTCCTCAAATATAATCCCAGTCTCAAGTGATCACTCTGTGAGACGTGACCCTAATGAACAAATCAATTAATGGTGTAATTGTGCAAGTGGAAAACTCATGAAAAACTGGGATTGAAGAAGGGGAGCCCTGTGTTTGTGTGCTTATTAAATGAGGTCTTCAGTTCAGAATCCACGAGAGGAAAAACTTCCCCAGCCATGGTTAATGTGGGCATCCCTGTGGATGTGTGGCAGAGGAGGGGAATAAATCCATGCACAGCACCAAGGAGAGGGGAAATACTAAATATTAACCACCTTAAATATTCAAATCCACTTCCTTCTTTTCCTCTGGATCCCTTTGCCACCACTTTATTATTTTATTTAATTTCCAGTACCTCTCTAACAATGGTTTGCTGATGGTTCTCTCACAAAGAAAAATGGAACAAAATCAACTTCCAGTAAAGAAGGCTGAGATTTTGAATTTTTTTTTCCAGTGCAAAGGTCAGAAATCCAAGTTTTCATGTGTTGGGACTTAAATTTTGGGATTCTGAGGGACAGAAGGGCTGATGGGCCACATCATCTCCCACAGGTCCCTGAAACCCTTAATTTGCAGTGTCTTAATGAAGTGTTGAGCACTCCCAACAGCAAATCAAGGGAAATTTCCTCAAATAAATAAATAGTCTTGGATTAATCTGTTTTAGAGGAAAATTTATCTTATCCCAAGATATTCATCCAAGACATTTGAGATAAAGCACCTCTGAATGTGCTTTTTTTCTCCCCAGTGTGAATGAGTAGCTCAGAGAAAGAAATTATTTCTAGGCAGATAAAGTTGGAGGAAGATTAATAAGGTAAAAATGCTCAAATCTTTGCCAAAGCAGGAACTCTGAGCTCAGCCTGGGCACCAAAATAATTGGACATTTTCACATTAATCTCAATCTATTTATCAGCTTCCCATTAACAAAATCAGGATAATGTTCCCGTCTCAGAGGGATTTTCCAAAGATGATTAACACTGGAAAACCACTCAGGAATGGCAAAAAAATAATCCCAGGAGGAAATGAACTGTTCTGTCTTTAGAACAGCCTTTGAACTATGGGGAGAAAATACTCCTGGAAGCAACTTCTGCACAATAAATTCCAATTTTGTAAGGAATTCTGCTGCTATCTGGGCATGGTTCTCACCATGGGAGGCTCCCATTGAAATATAGGAGGCTACTGGATCATTAAGCAGGAAGATAATGTGCAATAAAAGGGAGAAAGGTACGGTTTCAGCAGCTGTTTTTATTCTGGCTTATCTTAATTACTGAGAAATTTGCTTTGCACCCGGCAGTCCATTGGGTTTTTATCACCCTGAATTTGTGTGTCTGTGTTGGGCTGTGTGTGCATTATGGAAGAAAATATAAATTAGACAAGAGGAGAGAGCAAAAAATGTTTTAATTCTTTCACCTTCTGGATATTTTTTCTTCTTTCTCAGGAATAAAATCCTAAATGTGCCTTATTTTCCAAAATGAGGAAAACAAAGCAAAAATAAAAGTAAAGTCAGCCGTGGTTGGGCACCTCCAAAAGAACGACTTTAAATATTGTTTCTAAAGGAGGTTTGAGATATTTTAAAGCTCTCAATCAGTTCTGAAAATGCTTTTCATTGTCAGGGTGGTGATTCATGATTCTGAGTGTCTCATTTGATGTATAAATATAATATATATTTTGCATATTAATTTATTTGGATTATTATTATTATTA